>JACDJE010000640.1:38453-233999 GCA_016647715.1 Pavo muticus | reverse complement strand
TTCAGTAATTGAAAGATATGTGCTTATACTGATAAAACAAATATTCTTATAGTGCTTAGGTCTCTAACTCAGTCCAGTACTGGGACCATGATTAGCACAGAACAACAATATGAGACTTATGGCTGCATGACAGCTATAAGCTTGGCCACTGTCCTGTGCCCCTGGAACTCTGATTAGATGCAAGCTCCCCTTTTATTGAATCGAGGGAAAACAGGAACAGTTGACAGGATGAGTAAGGCTCAAAGGAAACATCCTTAAAATACTCTCTGGCTGCAGGAAAGTTTCAATTTTCTGATTTTCCTGCAATCCATCACCCACCATGCCCGACTTGTTAAGTCAGAGACCAGCCTACGTTAACGGTCTTGTTCATCTGTAGCCAACAAATGCAGCTACCTGGGTATTTCCACTGCTTGGTGTACTCACTTCCTGACAGCTGGGACCCAGCCAAACAAAACTTGCGCTGTAATATCATGCAAAGTTGTGTTCAGCAGTGCAGCTACAGCAGCTTTTGATGACAGCTTTTCTATTCCTCACCTGGTTCTGTAACTCAGCTAATTGACTGCAGAGAGCACGAGCCTCCTCCTGTGAAGAAAATGCAAGATTTCTTTTTAGTCTCCAGTCTGGGCAGGGTCACAGTCTGTATTAGACTTGCATTATGTCTATTATGTCTATGTGGTGGGGGGTGGAGAGAGGGCAATGTTGCCACTGGAATTTGCCATAGTTCCTCCGTATGGCCAGACTCTTCTTTCACCAAGTAAGATTCTGTTCGCACCTTTCTAGAAGCAGGCATCTTGTCCTCATCAGATTCTGAGAGAGAAAACCTGCTTGCATTTGGCTGTGACTGACGACTACAACTTCTCTTCAGTCTCCTCCGTTCATGTTCCACCTGCATGTTGGAGAGGAGAAAGAATCACAGAAACCAGCCACCAAACAAGGAAAAAAAAGAAAAGATCCCAGGACATTATTTTTGAGGAGATTTCTGTGCAGAGACTGTTTAATTGCATCAGAGAAAGTTGGAGGCAAAAAGCACTTGATATAGACTATGGAAGAGAAAGAGCAAGAGGAAGTTCCTGACACGAGCGTGTCAAATGCGTGTGCAAGGTGACACCAGGGCAAGAAGAGCAGGATCTGAGTGAATGCTGGTCTGTGAAAGCAGTGAGGTGTCAGTGGAGACAGAAAATGCGAAACTATGTCTCTACGTGGGAGTGGGAAGTAACCAGAGGACTCTAAAGGACTGTACATGGAAACAAGCTGAGTTCCAGAGGACCATAAGCATTGCAGAGGCAGTGGAAGCCTTTTTTACCTGCTCAAGAGTTATCCTGAGCTCAGCATTGAGTTGCTTCAGCTCAGACTTTTCATGTTCCAGCCTTGCAACTGCTTGCTGCAGACACTCCAGCCGCTGCCATAGGAACTTCTTCTCCAAGAGCCACGATAGGCTCTCACTGCCTTCAATAGCCTCCTGGGTGTACACAGACATTATGTGAACAGCCATCACACAAAGGTTAGAGGGATCAAATTAACATGTCAGAGAGGGTGACCAGCTTGGGCAAGGACATCATTAAGTCCCTTCTTTCCTTCCTGACAGGCCAAAACAGCAACATAAGTTCCTAGGTGCTGGGCATAGGGACCGCTACATAATCACGTGGCTAGTAATGAAATAACTTCTTGCTTCTTCACAAGTAAACAGAATGTGCTTGGTCAGAAACAGCAGATCTCTGACATTAAGCACTGTCACTGTGGGTGCTGCTCAGCCATCTTTAAAAAATTCTACAAAGTTTAGCACATTAGTTTGGTCAGCTGTGCCATTTTGTCTCCATGCCAAATCCTAACCACACTATGTTGGCTAAACTTGCCTGGACAGCAGAACTGATTACTAATCCCTAACTTTTGGACTTGATTTAACAGCAAGCTCTGTAGTTCTTTCAGTAGTTCTGGGCTTGACAGAAAATAACTGTAGCAGGTGAATGGTCTGTGGCCTGTGCTACACAGGCAGGCAAGCCTGCTGACTGAAATCATAGGTCCTTTGGCCAAGCTGGTAAATATTTATGGGAAATAACATTAGAATCCTTTACAGACGTTTTAGTTGACTGATGACCAGTCACACCACCTACCTGCAGATGAAACCGGTCCTTGTCCCTCTCTGAAACCATACTCTGCAGGATGGCTATTTCTTCCCTCAAAGTCCCATTGGTCATTTCACTCTTAGAAAGGGCAAGAGTGAGTGCTTGTGCCTTCTCTTTCCATTCGATTTCTCCGCTTTCAGTCTGCTTCAAAATAGCAATCACACGCTTCAATTCTTCCCCCTTTACTTTCCTCTCATCTTCCAGCTGTTTGGCTAGTTCCTTCTGCCTTTTCAAGAATTGGTCTCTCTCTTGGAGAACCCTCATCTTCTCTGCTTCTTCTTCCTCCCATTGTAGGAGTTTCTGGATTTGTTTCTTTAGAGTCTCCCCTTCATCTTTCCAATGCAGAGCTGACGTTAATTGTTTCAAGAGTTCACTCTGCCTCCTCAGCTCTTTATCTTTCCCTGTCAGAGTTTTCTCTAAATACTTGACTCTGTCCCTCTGGTATTTGATCTCTTCATCCTTCTTTGTCAGAGTCTGCCGAACATGCTGGAGATCTCCACGAAGACCTCTTATTTCCTCATCTTCTAACTTCTTTTGATCACCTCGAGCCTTCGTCTCCCATTCTCTCCCATGCAAGGCTTCTTCCAGGAACTTCTCTCCCTCTCTGTGATGTTTAATCTCCTCTTTCTTCTCAGATAGCATAAGCTGGAGATTCTGCAAGGTCTTCAGTTCTTCTTCTTGGTGCTGGAGTTTCTGCAGCAGAGTTTCATTGTCTTCGTCTCTCTTTCTCACCACTTCCTCAAGCAGACTCACTTGATTCTGGCAAGACGTCAGTGCTGCTTTCATACTTTCTTCACGAATATGAAACACACTGATCTGCTCTGACTGCTTGAGAATCTCCAAATTGTTCTTCTTCATTGTTTTGCTCATTTTGTTTAGATCCTGCTGTAGACTTTTGGCCTGGTTAGCTTCTAACTCCTTCTGCTCTTGAAGTTCCTGGACATGCTCTTTCAGAGATGCTATCTCTAGGTCTCTAGCTGCTAGGGAAGATTCAGCACATTCTAGTTTTTGCACTAGAGCTGTAGTCTGCATCATCGTATCGTCACTTTGTTGTTGTTGAAACTTAGAGATAGCTTCCTCTAAAACCTCTATCTTTCTTTCTCTTTCTTTCAGAGTCATTTTTGTTTCTTGAAGAATCACTTGATCAGTTTTGTGCTTTTCCTCCATTTCTTTAAATGTCTCACACTGCTTTCTAAGGGATACAGTTTCTTGTTCTTGTTCCTTTAAAGCCCCTTTAAGATGCTGCAGAATTTCTTTCTGCTGCATAGAGTCTTTTTCTTGTTTTTGGAAGGTCTCAATCAGTTCCTTCTGAGATTCAATCGTTAAATCCTTCTCTCTCAATATTGCCTTAGTGTATTCTAACTCTCTACATAAGACATTCAGCTGTTCTGTTTTTTCCTCGTATTCCCTTGTTTGTTGCTTTTGGATGTCTAGGAGTCTTTCCTTTTCTTTTAAGGTTTCTAACGTCTGCTCCAGTTGGTCACAAACAGTCTTCAACTTCTTTTCCATGACTTCTTCAGCTTCCTGGATTTGCTTTTGCTGTGACTCAAGCTCTTGATCTTTTTTAGATAAGGAAAGTGTCATTTTTTCTACTTTACCCTGAAGCTCTTGCAGGTGCTCCTCTTGATGCTCCTTGTACTGCTGAAAGACTCTTAACTGATCCCTTTGACAGTCAGACTCATTCTCTCTATCCCTAAGAACTGCTCTGAGCTGTTCAAGGCTTGCGTGCAAAGATTTCACCTCTTCTCTCTCCATCTCCAGTTCTTTGATCTGCTGATTTAGAGACATCAGCTCTAAGTTTTTCTCCTTCAAGTTCCCTTTCATACGATCGAGATCCACCAGGAAACTTCTCACCTGTGATGTACCATGTTGTTCTAGAATCATTAGCTTCCCTTCCTGGAACTCGATTACCTGGTCTCTCTCTTCCAGATCTTTGCTCATCTTGCTTACAGCAGTCCTCTGCAGTTCTCGTTGCTTCTCCAGTTCCCGTATCTCTTCTTGCTGGGATCTGATCTCCTGGTCTCTCTCCTCCAGGTCTTTGCTCATCTTGCTCACAGCAGACCTCTGCATTTCTTGTTGCTTCTCTAGCTTCTGTATCAGTTCTTGCAGGGATTTGATCTCCTGCTCTCTGTCCTCCAGGTTTTTGCTCATCTTGCTTACAACAGTCCTCTGCAGTTCTTGCTGCTTCTCTAGCTCCTCTATCAGTTCTTGCTGGGATCTGATCTTCTCATCTCTCTCCTCCAGGTCTTTGTTCATTTTGCTCACAGCAGCCCTCTGCAGTTCTCGATGCTTCTCCAGCTCCTCTATCAGTTCTTGCTGGGAACTTATATTCCCATCTCTCTCCTCCAGGTCTTTGCTCATCTTATTTACAACAGTCCTCTGCATTTCTTGGTGCTTCTCTATCTCCTCTATCAGTTCTTGCTGGGATCTGATCTCCTGGTCTCTCTCCTCCAGGTTTTTGCTCATTTTGCTTAAGGCAGTCCTTTGCAGCTCTTGCTGCTTCTCTAGCTCCCGTATCACTTCTTGCTGGGATCTGATCTTCCCATCTCTCTCCTCCAGGTTTTTGCTCATTGTGCTCACAGCATTCCTCTGCAGTTCTCGTTGCTTCTCCAGCTCCTCTATCAGTTCCTGCTGGGATCTGATCTCCTGGTCTCTCTCTTCCAGGTTTTTGCTCATTTTGCTCAAGGCAGTTCTCTGCAGGTCTTGCTGCTTCTCCAGCTCCTCTATCAGTTCTTGCTGGGATCTGATCTTCTCATCTCTCTCCTTTAGATATTTGCTCATCTTACTTGCAGCAGTCCTCTGCAATTCTTGCTGCTTCTCTAGCTCCCGTATCTCTTCTTGCTGGGATCTGATCTCCTGGTCTCTGTGTGCCAGGTCTTTAGTCATCTTGCCTATAGCAGTTCTCTGCAGCTCTCGTTGCTTCTCCAGCTCCCATATTTCTTCTTGCTGGGATCTGATTTCCTTATCTCTGTCTTCCAGATCTTTGCTCATTTTGCTTACAGCAGTCCTCTGCAGTTCTTGCTGCTTCTCTAACTCCTGTATTTGTTCTTGCTGGGATTCTGTCTTCTGCTTTTTCTCTTTTATGTCCTTAATAACTTGATCTAGAGTAGTTTTATGCATTTCTTTCTGGTTTTCCAGCATTCTCATCTGTTCCTGGTATAACTTCATTTCTCCCTCTCTCTTTGACAGGATGGCATTCACTTGAGTAAGATTCTCCTGCAAAGCTTTTACATCTGCTGCCTCTTTCTGTAGCATCTGGATTTTCTCCCGCTGAGTGTCCACTTCCTTACTTTTTGTTTTCAAGACAGACAGTGTAGTTTGTAGTTCTTGTTCAAGGGAGTGATTCATATCTGCCGCTGTGTTTGCTCGTGTTTCTGAGGCTGTGACTGACTCCTGAAGAAGTTTTATCTCCCACATCAGTTTTTCTTCAACTGCTTGCAGTCTGTCCCGCTCATGCTGCAACACGGGGAGAAAAAGATCCAGTAATTCTATTCATACAGGTTTGTTTTTCATACTAGCTTTGAACTCCCACTTCGGTGGCAGTCAAGGCTGCAGTCTGAACTTTTAGTAGAAACTTCTACCTGTTCAATTGGCTTCCCCTTTCACTCAAAAAAACCAACCCAACAACACCAACATATATATTTGAGAACTGTACTGAATTCAGCAAACTGGCCATAACTGATTTTTTTGACAGTGGATTTAGATGATATTTCCATCCCCAGCCCCAGCCCTGTTTCAGCTTGTGAGAACTGTAATAGACCCTTCCTGATCCTATACCGGCCCGCTGTCTTGACAAGACCATTTAGCAACAAGTCCAACAGGTGTCCTCTGCTGCAAGAAAAGCGTGCTGTCATTTGCAGTCACTAGCTTCCACAGATGGCTTGTGTTCTTCTGTTGGAATAAAGTGACTGTCCCCCGCCTCCCAGGGAGCTGGAGATCTCTCCTGCACTACCCTTCAAGTTCAGACACTTTGAATTTAAATGTGTTTTTGGGCTCCAACCATGCAACAGAAGTTTGAAAGTTACTTAGACTGAAGTCTTACTGGCAGAAATCTTCAGAACTGTGGAAAATGAACAACCCGCATCGTAAGTAAGTTTTACATCCAGTGTCTTTTTCTCCTTATGCAGAAGAATGCCTTTGGGAAAGTTAAGATAAAAAGATCACTGATATAAATTTTGTTCTTTTGCCCTCGTGTTTTGGATACTGGTTCTCTCTACTTTCTGGACTGACCTCTTACTCAAGGTGCTGATCCTGCTAACTCAGCTACAGGGGCTAGCAGGGAAACAAGTCCAGGAAACAAAGAATGAATGGAAGGAAGGTAAGTGAAAGAGACTTAGTCAGCATTTGTATACTCCGTATCTTCTCAGATTTGGACTAAACTTCTACAGCATCACCAAAGACCAACTCTCCGCTGAAAAAAAATAGTTCCTTAAAATTATTAATAGATGGCAAAAAGAAAAGCTAGAAACTGCCCTTCATGGCATCTGTTAGCCATACCAGCACATCCTGTTTTTGCTCCTCAGCGCTCTCAAGTTTCCTTTCCAAAGATGCCACCTCTTGATGTAGTGTCATAGCCTCCTTCTTTAGAGCAGCAGCTTCTGCCTGCAAGGCTGCTTGTAGAGAGTTCTTCTTGCCTTCTGCCATCTGTGTCTCTGCAGCAGCAAAGGTCAAGGAAAAGGTAAAAAGCAAAGTAAAATCAGACTGATTTATAGCCTAGAAAGAAAATAACATTTTTTTCCCCCATCTGTCTGTGTTTTATAGGCCTCAAACCCACATGAACTTTCAAAACAGGCATAATTAAAAACCTTCCAGCCAGAAAAAAACGAAAGCATGAAAGTGGCAAGGTTCAGAATAATATGGAAATGCATCTGCTGTTCTGCGTGTTAAAAGGCTAGGGCTAATGACACAGCAGCAGGTCACCAACAGCATCAGAATCAGACAGAACCCTCACTGATGAAACAAGGACAGGGACAGCCAGTGAAAGGTCTAGTGCCCTAAAGAAAAAGAGCTGGGAGTAGGCAAGGAGAACAAGAATTACAAGCGAAGACTGACTGTGACACAGTTAATTGACCAGGAAGGCTTTAGTGAAGAGGACAGATACCAATGTTATGCTTGAAGATGCACTTTAAGGAATTTTTTTCCAAAAGAATGCTTGGGTAACACACTGTGCACTGATAGAGGAAAATAATATTCTGTGATAGCAGGATGACAGCACAACAAGAATAACTGAGCTTCATATCAGTATGAGACTGGAAGAAGTTTACAGTCAGACAGGAACTGAAGCGCACTAAGAAACAGAACTGGAGAAGTAGACTAAACTACCAGGCAGGAACTAAAAAGGAAAAAAACTGACCAGTAGGACAAGCAGGGTCTATTCAATGGCAGAACTGAAGGTACAGAAACCGTTACCATATATGATAAAACACACAAACAAATTGTAATAAATCAGAAAGAACCAGCAATACAAATGTTCCAGAAATAGGGACGATGTAAGGCCTGGAAAACTGTGAAAACAATCAGCAGTTCCATCTCACAGAATTAACATGAAGAAATACTGGGTAGTTAAAGGCACTACGTGAGCATAAGGCAGTACATGAGGGAGGCTACTAGCAGTGCTCACACTTCCTGTTCCTGCAGTCTGAGGCACGGAAAACAAGAAAAGAAGACCAAAAGGCAATGCTAATTTGGAAAAACAATGACAGGGACAGGAGGATATATGCCTGTCTGGCTATGATACAGAGAGGCCAGTAGCCACGGAGGCTCTGGGAAGGCCTGGAGATTAAAGTAAGAGGTAATTAGTTGCATATGAAAACCAGTTTGTAGACAAATCTAAAGTAAACATTACCAAAAATGTAAGAAAGAAGTTTCTGCGGAAGCAAGAAGTTGTGTTTGCTACAGACTGGAGCTCAGATATCAGAGTGCAGGAGCATTAGGAGCCAGAAAACTAGGAAAAACAGCAGAAAGCAAGCATGCGTTGGCAATTACAGTAACCAAGCAGCTTAGCATGGAACTGATGCTCAGTAAAATGGCAATGTAAGAAGAAAAGGAAGTCAACAAAGGTAATGTTTTTAGCAGGTTGATGCTTTTAGAGTCCATGGAGAAGGACAGTACAAGGAATCAAGCTACACCTACTCTGTAGTGACACAGGACCTGAAAGGCATCACTGCTGCGCACCTATCACCAGTCATAGCACTGGATGCAGTGCCAGCCACTGCATTTTTTTTGCTATGAAAAGCTTTCGTTGGTAGTCCTATGGTCAAATCTCACGCTTGTTGCTTTTTCCCTACCCTCTCATCTCCTGGCATTGCAGCACTGTTCCTCTGTGTGGTATCAGAAATCCCTGCCAGTGAGACAGGACTGACTCATTGGGTTGGAAAGGCAAAGTTGTACCTTCCTGGCTTTGAGCCAACTGTTTCTGTAGCTCCTGATTGTGGGCACTGAAGTGGTCCCTCTCAGCTTGCCTCTTGCTCAGCTCCAGTTCCAGGTCCTGCACTTTCTTCCCAGCATCATTCTGGAGGAGGCAAGAGTAGTACATGTTCACAGAGCCACTGCTGGCAGGAGACAAGGAGGTACGAAAGCTAAAGGCAGAAATAGCCAAGGTGGGAGGGGGCAGTTGGACAGTAATGGTACGACTGTCCTTTCTTCTCCCTGTGGCAGCAAGCAAACCTGGCCTACAAGAATTTATACCCATTCTGGCATTGGCACTCTGCTCGTCAGCTCAGTCCAGCAAAGGGACAGGACTTCTGGGTGCACTACAGAGACACGTTACCAGATCTTGCTGAGTTTGCTTCAGGTCCTGACGCAGGTCCTGCAGGGCTGCTGCCACTCTGTCCACCATGAGCTCTACAGGGAGGTCCTTGGCCTGAGAAACAGTTAGGCCCCAGACATGATCCTGTTCTGAAGAGAGAAGCCATTCAGTTTCAAGCTTTAATTTGGGGGGTCTCCAACAAACAAGATCTGTTTATACATTGCAGAAGGTGGCAACATCTTTGTAGCTGTACTGAAGTTTATGTTACAGCAAGTCATGCCATAGGCTAAGATTATTTTGCAGCACACTAACATGAGTACTGCTCCCAGAAAAGAATACACATGCACCCCATGACGGCTGGTGCTAGTGGTTTCTCAATGTACCAACATGGACTTGTCTCTCTGCAGAAACCTCAGGCTTTCAAGACTTCCCAAGGCTTGAGACAGTCTGAACTGAAAGGATGAATCTACTAGGATTGTAAAGAACCATCCCTCCCCTCCAAATTCTCCTCCATCCCCAAGCACTCTACATAATTCTCATCCCTCCCACACTTGCCTGAGCTCCAAGTGACTAAGTCTCTGCTTTTATCAGTGCTGTCACACAGCACATGGTGAAGAACCAAGTGCAATTTGTCCAGCTGGGACTGGGCTTCACAGTGGGCATTATTAGCCTGCTGGCACTCTGTAGCCAATGCCTTTGCTCTGTTCTCTGTGCTACAAAGCCTCAGATGAAGTTCAGCCATCTCAGCCTCTAGCACGTGCAAAGAGTCTCTCAAGCACCGTTCCCCTGCTTGAGACTCCTCCAGATCCTGTAACAGCTGCTTCTCCCGAGCTGCCAGGCTAGCTTCCTTCTCCAGCACCACTTCCTGCAGCGTCTGTACCTGTAACACAGATGCACAGAGCCTCAGGGATAGAGCTGCGATTGAGAAAGCAGAGAAGGAAGTAGGGAGAAGAACGAAGAAGAAATTAGTCCAAATAAACACCATGTTGGAAACAAAAGGCAAAAAAAACCCACAAGAACTCAGACTGAGCAAAACAGACAATGAGCTAGAAACAGGTGCCTGGAGGCTAAGGGGCCAAAAGGAAGCTTCCCATCCACAACAGAATGACCGAGCCATCACTCGTTCCAACCTCAGAAATGAAGCAGCGTGTGTTTGAGTAGGGGGCTGGCAGGGCAAGGTGGCAGATCAAGCACCCCTGCATGGAGGTGGGGCTGTCAGGGATGCCTAGGAGTAGAAGTAAACAGAAGTCAGTCACCATCCCTTACTGTGCATCTCCAAAATGCCAGATGAACGTGGCTGAGGTGGAAGTGCCTCCCACAGACTGTGATAACCACTTCTATGTCATCAGATCACTCAGTGACCTACAGAGGTAGATTCCCACCAGCGGGGTACATTTGTAACATAGATACTGAGAAGTTCCAAAGGAGTCTTCTGTTGCTCTTCAGAGATTTAATGCCTTGAACCATGAGAGAACAGGGAGCAACACAAGCAAAACATAGCAAATCACCTCAGTGTGCAGCCTCTAGGCAGAACAAAGGAGTGTGTATTGTTGGAAGGGGAAACAAGTTGGAACCTACAAACTGAAGTGATATTCAGCGTCCCTGGGTAAGAGTAAGCTTAGTGGATAGGACACCTGGTTGTTGAGCTCTTGTATTTCTCTTCTGTGGTCTGAGTGGAGCTGCTGAGCCTGCTGAATAGCAGAATGTAGTTTAGACACCTCGTTCTGCTGGACAAGGTTGTTTTCTTCCAAGGTCTTGAGGCTCAATTCCTTCTGTTCCAGAGACAGAGAGAGCCTGAAAGAGAGAACATGCAACTCATTACTCATAGCATAAGACCTATGAATCTCTTTGGACTCCCACCACCAAGGCTAAACTGCTGTCTGCTGAGGTGTACCTAAACAACTAGGCTGCTTGTTCAGTCCTAAGCCAGGTTGGCAATCACAGCAAAGCACGCACCTACTACGCCTGTTTCCACAGAGAAAAGCTGATTAGTGTCTAAGTTTAATATATTTTTGAGATGGGAATACAGACAACATGGGAGCACATATACTGGAACACTTAAATGAGAGATGTTAAAAGTGATATCCACAGATACAACCTCATGTTCTGCCACTTTGCAATATAGGTGGTGACAAGGGGCAGCTTTATCCACCACTAGTTCTATTCTTCTCAACTTCAAGAATTCCACAGAAGACTAAAAGCTCCAGGGAAAAGGGGGATGTGTAATTTTTAATGTGTTTATGGATAATATATCTTTATAAACGTCTAATATCCACAGTATAGCTTCTTACCCTCCTACATGGGTGGCTCCATGCAGTGGCGCTCACAATAATACTCTTAGATGTACAGCAAAGGGTTGGAGACCAAGGAAAATACAGTTAGAAGACGGTCTTTGGTGAAGCAATTCTCTATCTCACCTTTATAATAGCAAGGGCCTAAGAAACATATATGACAACCTGTGTCTACTGCAGGTGAGGTCTTATGAGGACAGAGCAGGAGACAATCCTCTCCCTCGCCCTGTCTGCCACCCCTCTGTTGATGCTGTTGGCCTTCTGGGCTGCAAGAACACACTGCAGGCTCATGTCCACCCTTTCATCCACCAGGACCCACATGTCCTTCTCTGCAGGGCTGCTCTCAAAGAGCTCTTTTCCCAGTTTGTGCACGTACCTGGGATAGCCCCAACCCAGGTGCAACACTTTGCGCTTGCCTTGTTGAACCTCATTAGGTTAATGTGGGTCAGTTCTCAAGCCTTTCCAGGTCCCTTTGGATGGCACTGCTTTTTAATGTACCAACTGCACTACTCAGTTTGGTGTCATCCACAAACTTGCCAAGGATGCACTCAATCCCACTATCTAGGCCACTGGTAAAGATGTTAAAGAGCACCAGTCCCCAGATGGGCTCCTGGGGAACACCACTTGTATCCAGCCTCTACCTGGACATAAAGCTGCTGACCACAACCTTCTGGCTGCAACCACCTGACCGATTCCTTGTCCATTGAATAGCCCACTCTTCAAATCCATCTCTCTCCAATTTAGATGAGGATGTGGTGCGGGACCACATCAAAGGCCTTGCAGAAGTCCAGATAGATGATACTGGTTGCTCCTCCTTTATCCACTGATGCTGCCACTCCATCATAGAAGGTCACCAGATCGGTCAGGCACGACCTGCTCTTGGTGAAGCTGTGATGGTTACCTCAGATCACCTGCTCATCTTGCATCTGCCTCAACACAGCTTCCAGAAAGATCTGTTCCACAGCCGTCCAGGCACAGAGGTGAGGCTCGCTGGCCTGTGATGGGTCCCAGAAAAGTCTAGCAAAGGAAGAGACTGGCCATAGGTGTCTCCATTTCCCCAGTCTTTCTAAACGAGCCATTAGTTACTAAAAACTGATTTCACAGACAGGTAATAATGAAACAAGCAAGACATAGGAGAATTAAAGGCTCAAAACGCTGGACCATTAAGGTTACTGTTCACTCAATATATAATTTAAGTGGGGAACTTTCCTTATGTTCCCCAGACCGTGGTGCAAATAGTGATACCAGTTAGCTTAGAAAGTCAAAATAAATGAAGATGATGGGGAAAAAGAAATTATTTTGACTAATGAGACTTGAAGAGATTTTGTCGATAAAGTTTGTTTCCCCAACATGTACATCCCAGTAGGAACAGCAACGGACAGCAAGGTGATATCTGGGGAGTTTCCTAAGACTTGCCAGCATCACTATTAAGTTCAGCGAGGGAAATAAAGGCAGAAGTGGTAATGAAAGTTTGGAGGAAATACTGAGATCCTCATATAAGATGTAGAATCCTCAGAGGAGAAGCAAAAGCTCCCTGCCTCTTATTTCTCCTCTCTACAATGAAAAGATACACTGAAGACTGGCAAGACTTCGCCAGGTGAAATCTTCTTTGTTGCAATCCTTGGACAGTCGTTAACATCTGTAACCCTTAGGGCTAGCAGGGACCCCGCTTGAGCACCTCCAATGCCTGTTAGGTTATTTCAAGAAACGAGGAAACAGATGGCAATGAAACATGCCTGATCCTTGCGTGCCTCTGAAGGCACACTCTGAAGGGAATTTGGCTTAGCTCAAAATCCTCATTTCAAGATGCCTACTTCCAGCCAAAAGTATCAGGATGAAACGATCGTGAATGTTTAAAGAAATGTTTGAAGTACACCAGACTCAAGGTGGAGCTGGTGGATCTATTTAGCCCATTATACTGCAGCCTGTCCTGCTTCCTTAGAACGTTTTGGGTTTGAATCTCTGAAAGTTTAACAGTATTTCTATGCTGAGCTGATAGAAATACATTCTTTTAAGGAAAATATTACTTCAGAAAAAAAATGTAATTGAAAGATGAAAACAGGAGAATGAAACATGATATCAAAAGAATGAAATGGTTCTGCACGGATAGCTCTGAACTGCATTTTAAGGAAATGGCATCACATCCACCTGCATATGGAAAGATCCAGAAGAGGGAATTCATTAAACAGAACCTTGCAGGCTTTCAATTACCTGTCTCTTTCGCTCTCTAGAGCCTTCAATGAAGCCTGAAATTCTGTGTTGTGACGCTCCACTTCTTCCCATCGACTCCTTTCCCCCTCTAAGGACTGCAGGCACACCTGCAGCTCTTTGTTCTGATGTTCCACCTCTTCCCATTGGCCCCTCTCCTCCTCCAAGATTTTCTGAAGGTGCACAACCTCCAATACCTTCTGCCTGGACAACTCTTGTGCCTCACTCAGATCTTGCTGAGCTTTATGGCCAATCGCTTGATGGGACTCTTCGGAGGCTGCTAGCTGAGATGTCAGCTCTTCTACCTGCAGTAAAACATAACAGAGCAGTCAAAGACTACAGCTTGTCACTGCAAACCATATCATACACTGTGAGGAAAGGGGAAGAACAGATTTAAATCTCATTCTATTGTAAGAGTGTCAGACTCAGCTGATTTGTTTGAAAAATGTAGAGAGGGGCACGATGTTCATCTCATAAAGCACCTTAAAAAACCAAGGCTACCAGGTAAAGACCAGCAGAAATCCATTCTGACGATTACTGGCAAGCAAACGAAAGGACGAGCCCATCTGTTCAGGGCAGCAGCTGATGACCAGTAGGTCTCCTTCACACCAGCTGAGATGGACACTACAGTATGATGGCAGTCAGAGGAATTACTGCATGTCTGTTCTGCAGTAGAAGGACAATTAGTGAAGGCACCAGCTTCTTGATGACTCAAGTATCTTTTGCTGTTTCGGTCACCTGTTTTTGTAGGTCATCCCTCTGCTGAAGAAGGATATTCTTTTCCTCTTTGATGTTTTCAATTTCTTCCTTGTGCATATTCTCCACCATCTTGATCTTACAGTGAGCCTCCTGCAGCTCTGCTTGCAGTTTTTCTGTGATGTTCTGTAACCAAAATGGAGAGCAAGTTACTGGGAGCTGCCATCAACTCCACGTGTTTCCCCTTTCTATCTTAATCTCAGCCATTTCTCTCTGCTTTTCAAACCATCTCTACTTCTATTGCAACCCATCCTTCCTTTTGCTTACCAGGCTCTGTGCTTTCAGTGCTCCAGGACTTGTGATCCATTTTCTCATTACTGCCTTTCATTCTGTAACCTGGCTTTAGCAGCCTCTCTCTGAGCTTACGCTCAGTCACCAACTGCTTGAACTTTCTACCTGCCCTATTAGTGAGACTTACCTGCTCATACTCCTGCTGCTCTTTCACCTCCTTCCTGAGTTGCTCAAGCTGATGGCAGGCTTCTGTTAGTTCTCCCTGAGTTTGGAGTAGTGTATCTAATAAAGCTTTCCTCTCGTTCTCCTTTTCTGTCAAGATCTGCACAGAAATACAGAGGAGAAGACAGGCTGAATCTCCACAGAAAAAAAATTTGCATGTCCTTCAACAATTGGAAGGCTGATGGGCTCCCACAGTCTCAGAGCAATACGATGCCCCTCTCTTAGCTCACTATCTGCCCACTTGGTGGCACAGACTCCAAAGTCATATGGGCAGCATAAACATGGGCCATTTGTGACTGAACCTTCAACAGACTCTGAATCACCTAATAAGAAAATGTGTGGCACTTTCCTAGTGGTGGTGATGGCATTTTCCTTGCCTTCTGTTGTGTATTGTCTGTCTTTTAATACAGGCTTTTGCATGTGCTTAGCAGTAGAGACATACAAGCCTGCAGGAGGGTGAAGGTAGCATGTACTCATGTACTCTAAGTGGGGCTTGGTGAAAATTCCAGTTTTAAGATGCACATTGTCACCTCTGAGGGCTGGTCCAGTACTGGCAGACACAAATGGGGGTACTGCCATTCCTAGGCAGTCTGCTTAAGAAGGAATCTGGGTAGAAAACAGGGAGGACTCGGTGCATGACAGGTTTGCTTTGGCACAGAAGATGGGCACAAAACAGTTTACCAGCAAGTGACTTCCGAAAGAAAAACTTGAGAGGCCACCTCTGTTACACTGCTCAGAAATATTCCATTCCTACTGCTAAAGACAGCCCTGCATGCATTTCACTTTACACAATTCAAAGTAGAAAACACTTCAGGAAAACAGGGACATACAAGGCATGCTCTCACATCCCGATATCCAGCTAGCTCCCACAGTTCTGTCCTTTCTGTACAGGGGCCTTCCTTCAGCTCGCCACTGTGAGACATGATTACGGTGTTCACACTATCTGAAGGCCTTTAGTGGACTTCCTGGCCTTCTTAAGCTCACACTCTGGTAAACCCTTGTGTTACAGGCATTGTCCTTCACAGCACAGAGGTCTCATGACTGCTAAGGCATCCTGTTTACAGAAGGGCATCCAAGAGACATCTCTATCCAGACATGCAGTGTCAAGAGAACTCTCAGTAAGTAACACAGAAGAGTAAAAACACAAATTCTGCTTTCATATTTACCTCTTGATTGGCATTTTCAAATCTAGTTCGTTCCTCTTCTTGTTGAGCTTGCATGGTAGCAACTTCCTCCTTCATATGAAACAGCTTCTTCTCATGCCGCCCTTCTGTCTCTGCTTTCTCCTTTTCCCAGAGCTCCAGCATCTCCTGTAGCTCTAAATGGCACCCTTCCCGTTCTCTTGCCTGATGAGTGAAGGAAGACCTCAAGATGAAGTCTCAGGTAACATGAGAAACATGTAAATCCTCACCCTTCCCACATGACTCCCTTGAACAGCACGCTATAGCTGCCTTGTGCCCTATCAAGGAACATGAAAGAGCAGTCACCAAGAAAAAGAATAGTAGATGGTAAGTTCTCCTCTCTGACGGCTGCCTGTTTCCAACCACCTCAGGATTTATCTCTATTCTCAGGATTCAATGTCATTGTAATCACTGAAAAGATGCAGACTGACTGTAGGGTGAGAAAAAGGCCGGTATCCCGATGCCCCAGTCACAAGACAGGCCGTGAATTGAACTGCGAGGAACAAGGAGCCTGTTCCACACGCTTTCAGTCCAAGACTCACACCTCTGTCAAGCACAAAACGATAGGAAGAAGTTACTGCGATTGCAGTTGGCAGGAATGTTGTGAGTCTGCTTCATGGCAGACAGGAGCCTGGTGAGATCCTACCACGTTACTGTGGCTTTGGGTGGAGCTCACCCAACATTCTGTTGAATTTGTTTGAGGCCCGCAACAAATCTGTGGCTGCATTTACCATCCCAACAAAACCATGTGGGCCCTCACATGCCTTCAAGTATGAGCCACTGGCTCTACTGCCTGGCCTAGCACTGTGTGGCTTCCGACAGCTGGTAATTACTGCCACTTCTCACACTCAGGCAACAATTATGCAAAAGCCATCCCACAGAGCTTGCTTGAGGAATTAAGAACATACTGTTTCCTACCAGGTCTTGTAGGAGTTTGTTTACTTCCACCTCGTGATCAGTTTGCTGAAGTTTCAGGGTATTGCTATGCTGCTGTTCTATCTGAGCGAGCCGTTGTGCCATGTTTTCCCGTTCCTGCTTTGTTAGAGATCTCTCTGTTTCCAGCTCATACTGAAGACACTTCACTTCCCCTGCAAACATAGCGAATGGAAGTGAAGGATGGAAGTGCTTAAGAAAAGCAGTGCCTACAGAAACTATTCTGAATTTGCTAGCCTTACACCATTTTAATCTCAGTGCCAAAGGGCTCTCTCTGCATTTCCTTCATTCCTCAGCATTGCACTGCAAATGCACACCAGATGCAAAGTACACGAGGCTCTCACCTTGTATCACTTCCTTAGCCTGAATGACTGTATGAAGTTGGATTTCAAGCTGACTCTTGGTGATCTCCAGGTGAGATAAGTGCTGGTGAGCCTCAAACAGGCTGGATTCCAGGGTGTCCTTTGCTGACCTACATGTTGTAAACATGGAAAGAAATGAGCTTCTTGCTCCTGACATCCACAGGGAATTATTCCACTAAGAACTGGTTCAAGATCCCAACATCTGAATATGGAAAATGGGTCGTGTGGAAATTCATGGACAAAAAACATTTCTGCCATTTAAAATAGCAATGCAGGCCCCTCCAGATTTTACTTACAACCCAGCATAATACAGAAAGTACAGCCTAATTTGATCTCAATAACCAAATCTTAAGTTGCTATCTGTAACACACAGGTAGCTGTGCCAAAAATCAGAAGTCCATCCTCTGCTCACAGCTCTGATCTCACTGGCACTTCAGACTTGTTCTGTGGGATGGGGTGGAAGGGAGACACAGCAGAAAAAGAGCATTTTTTTGCTGGCTGGACACTAGCAAGTCACTGGCTTGCTAGTGACTGTTTATGCTGTTCCTAGTGTAGGCATATGCAGGTACATTTCCCCATGTTTAAAAGGGACACACCAGATGATGCAGTAACCTCTCGTGCTCGTAGCTGCATTTTTAAGAGATCTAACAGCTGAAGCACCATCTGAAAGGAGAGATAAGCAATAAGAGATAATCCTTCAGTTCAAACTGCTGGAAGTTCAAGAGAAACTTGTTATTTTTCATCGAGCGTTGCTAACTAAGCATGCAGTAGCCCAAACAGTTCATCATTCCTTAAAATGGAAGATATGGTACCGCAGATACAAACTGCTACGTACACAGGCTTCAACAAGCTGCTATGAGAGACACACAGGACTTTGGAATCAGAAGCTGAAGTTACTTCTCTGCTCTAATACAGTGTTCTGAGTGCCAGCGTCTTACAATACACAGCACTGCTTCATTAGTACAGGGATGCAATTAGGATGATATCATTAAAGATGAAGGGGCATGCTGTGGGTGATAAAGCAATAAACCCCAGCAAAGTAGCATCTGATTACTTCAACGTACAATGGAAAACATGTCTGATCGTGCCAATATCCGGCAGTGTAAATTGAATGTGCTGCACTTGAAAGATAAACAGAAGTCAGCCTCTAAAACAGGAAAGATAAGAGTCCAAAACTGGGACAGCAAAATGCTTGAGAACATCATCTGGCAGGACTAACTGCTGATTCTTCTGGGCAATGCTTTGATCTATTGCCAAAGGTTCTTCATAACTAATGTATCACTTTACTGATGCTGTCACTGAAAAAAAAAGAGCTGAACATCTTAATAAAGTCTCTCTGAAAGTATCTACTGCCAATCTCTTTTTTATGGCAGAACAGATGCACAAAATGACTGGCCTCCATTCACCTGCGCACCGATAAAACATGGAAAACAACACCAGTGTTACTGCACAGCTCAAATTCAGAACTCCATATCGCACCCTGCAGCTCTGGCTGCACCCTCTGGAAGTTGAGCCAGCAATAAAAGCTGCAGACAAGCAGTACAGCCAATCTACAAAACAAGTCAGCTGGATCGAATAAGAGAAGCTGGAGATCAGAAGCAGCAGCTCTCAAGAATCAGACAGCGTTGAAATAGCATTCATCAGCTCTGATAACAACATACTCTGGAGCAGCCAAGTGTAAAAGTCAAGGCACGTGACAATCTCTAAAACATCATTTGTACAGCTTTGTAGTTCAGGAATCTTCTAAAAGCCACCTAGGAGGAAGGACAAACATCTCAACATGTTTTTTGGTGAAACAGAATTTCCCACACGATCTCAGCAGCCCAATACAGCACAAGGACAGAGTCTTGTTCCTTCCCTGCATAACATCTCCACGATGGCCGTCTCTGGAGGCCATGTGGTAAGGTACAGAGGACCCGATGGTGAACAAGAATTCCCAAGGACTGCCAAGGATTCAAAACAAACTTCCCTGCTGCCAACATAACTAAACTAGGTCCTGCATCACAGTTAACAGAAGTTAGATTGGAAGCATAACGCCCTCAAGATCTTCAGCATAAGCCTCTAGCTTCACTCTAAATGATGCTGCCCTACTCAGGAGGTACATAGTCTTGAATCCTAAATATCTCTGTTGAAATGTGCAGAACAAGAAAAAAAACAGAGAAGTTTCAGGCTCCACTAAGCATCTGGTAGCAAGCAAAGACAGCATGGCACAGTTATTTCCCAATGCAGAGCCAGAGTAGCAGATATGGAGGAATGGGATTGGCTTGCTTTGGACTTCACGCAGTGATGTGCGAGGGGGCACGAACGTGAGCCTAGGACTGCGTTAGCTTTAGCTGTCACAAAAATAACACACATCATGATACATTCTCCTCCTCCCCCCTCAAGATTTTGCTCAAGATTATTCAATTTTCAGGCTAAGGAAGGTAAAGCCATCTGGAAAGCGTACAGGATGCAATAAATCCTGGTGTAATGATTACCACCTTTGTAATTACAGACATTAAATAATGTCCTGTCTAGGGCCTCCTCCCTGCCTTTACCTGGCCTCTGCCAGCTGCTCTGAAAGGCCTTGTCTGTCCCGTTCCACAGCTGCCAGTCGCACCTCAAGGGCAGCCTTCTCATGCACCAGGAATTCCTTCTCTTTGGACACTTTGGCCACTGCATCCTCTTGGCGAGAGGACTGCTGGCGCAGCTGCTCCAAACCACTGCTAGCTGCCTCTTGCTGGCGGCAAATCTGAAAGCAGGACAAAGTATATTTCTGGTCATCTCTCTGAATACGTGCTCAGAGCCAACCAGTGTCACCTCTGAATCAGCTAGAGGAGAAAGAGCTCCTGCAGTGCGGGTTGAAAGCCTAAGAGCATCTGCTGTATACAGCACCAGTACTCCGGGCTGCCAAAAGGCACTGAGGCTTGGAAGTGATGCGTAGGGCCACACCGGGCTGGCTGAGCCCAGGCAGCTACTTGAGGACAAACACACAGACCCCAGATTATGTGTTTTCATGCAGAAATCCTGCATCTTCCAGAACTGCTACCTTGCAAACTAAATTCAGAATCCCTATCATTGCTGTGAATGCTCAGTTTGAGCAAATACAACTTTGCTGGACGAAGAGAATGAAAGTAAAAATGGTTTCTCCTTCAAAAAAAAAAACCACCAACAAAACAACTAAAAATCCCACAAAGTGTCACTTAATTTAGCACATATAGCAGCTGGATGCCATTGGGAAGCACTGGTGAGCACTGCCATTGAGCAATTTATGGGGCTGACATGGCCAAAGAGGCTGTATACAGTAATTCATTGTCACACTGATCTCTTGTCTTACATAAGAAAAGAAGTTGCCCAATATGCACTGCTGATAATCAAGCTTGGATATTAACCATGATTTTTACTCTACTGTCTGCATTGTACCATCTCTGCTTTGTATGTCAAATAACTTAAAGTCAATCTAATACAGATCATGAGAAATATACTATTTTCCTCTGCTATCCCCCACTACCCACGACTGCACATCACAGAACTGTCATTTAAATGACAAAAGCCTCCCCAGTGATAGGGTTCTGCCAAGCTTTCTCTCCGGTATACCAAAAACAGTCCAGAGAAAACCATCTTGTCTGTTCATCCACTTCTCATCTTCCCCAAAGCCTAACGATGCTCTACCAATTCAAAGTTACATTTACGTCTTAAGATATAATTTCAGCAGTACAAGCAAGATGCCAATCCCTTTCTTAGCAGTACAAGGCAGCAGACATCGACTTGCAGCTCCGTCCCACTCCCTAGGTTTGAACAAATTGAGTTCTGAAAGTGGTGGACTTCACAATAAAAGTATAAACGGAAACGCACAGCCCTTTCTTGCCTCAGAAGAAGATGAAGAGCTTCAACGTTTGCTTGTTTTGCCACGATAACAGTGGTAGCCTCATTCAGGTGCACGGACAACAATAATTACATCTCTGGAGCTTATAGTAGAAGTAGAAAAGGGACTGATGCAGACAAGTGGATCAAAATAATCTGCAGAAATGAAGGACAGCTCAATCCCTCAGAATTACAGTCTCTGCAAGCCACCGACCCCCTTCCAAAAGCAAGTGAACAGAGCCTTCTGACCTCCAGTACTCCCAAGCACCTCGCTGACTAAAGAACTGCAGCACTGAGCAGATGCAGCTTCCTTCAGCCAAGCAGCCAAATGCCCACCCAGAAGAACCAGACTGTTGACCTCACCTGGTTGAGTTTCTCCTGGGTTTCTTCCTTTTCCTCTGCCAGTATTCTCAGTTGCATCTGCAGCCCTTCCTGTTGCTCCTCTGCTTTCTTCAGCAGCTCCTCCAGGTGGGATTTCTCCGCGGAAAGCTCTCCATTTGTTCTTTCATACAAGGCCATCTTCTCCTGTTCAGAGACCTTTGCTCTCTCCATCTCATTCACTTTATCTGACAGAATTTCATTCTCTTGTTCCAGCTACAATCACAGATGCACAAAGGAAACAAAACAGAGTTAAGGTTTGTAGAAGGTTGGGGTTGGACAGAAAAATGAACATCTCCATATTCAGCCAGTCACACTGCCTGAAGGCACAAAGCCTGAAAAGAATCGAGCAGCTGGAGGTGAACACCTGGCATTGTTGGAAACTCTGCTCACCTGCAGCACAAGCTTGTTCAGTTCCACTTTATCCAATGCAAGAGCTTCATTAATACTGCTCATCTTTGCTGCGGCAGCATGTAGGTCAGCTACTTCAGAATTCAACTTATTCTGAGCCCCTGTCAATGCTGCTACTGATTTCTCTGCCTGAAGAGACAAAAGAGCAACATGAAAACAAAGGCAGGGATAACCCTGACTTCAAGCAGCAACTCCAGACCTCCTTTGTGTTTCTGACATACGTGACACACTCCCAGTTAGACCTTCCTAACAAGGGAACTAACTCCACCACAGAGCCTGTGCGGGTCACAGCGTATCCAAGGACAGCAGACTATTTCCTCTGAAACAGCACCTGTGGTGATCTTACTGTTAGAACTCCACCTCCCTAACACTTCCCAAGTGTTACTTAGCAATAAGGTGTCCATACCTTTTCCAGTGCCACTGTAAGCTCATGCTTCTCTTGCTCCAGCAGATCCCTCTGAAGGTGTGACTCCTCCACCTTCTCCCTTTTGGCTATCAATTCACTCTGTAACAACGAATGCTTTGCTTCAAGTGCAGCTAAGTCCTTCAGACTTGAGAGAAGGGGAAAGGCAACAGGTTTTTAATGCCAAAAACATTACTGTTTGCAAAACAAAGACTACACACTGCACAGTAAGTATAGCAGTGTAAAGGATTTTCACTAACTTTTTATTCACATGTAAAGAATGCTGGGATGTTTTAGCTAAGGCTATGTCACTCCTTGTCAGTGATGTAGGTGAAACATTCATCACTGAGAAAGTAGAACAAGCTGTCAAAAATCACACAATGTTTCCAAAAAGTTTGGATATTCTTAACCTAACAGCTTCCTGCTTGTTAGCTCTGCTTTTTGATACAGTGGATAAAAGTTGATCTTTGGGTAAAACATACTTCTCAAAATTGTTCTCACCTTCAGCAATTAAAGAGCTTGCAATCTATTTTGGGAGAGGATGCATATTAATTTCCAATCCAATAATCGTAGGATCATAGAGTGATTCAGGTTGGAAGGGACCCCAGGAGGATGCCAGCCCAATCTTCAGCTCAAAGCAGGATCACTATGGGATGGGCCCAGGTTGATTAAGGCTCTATCCTGATGCACCTTTCAAATTCCCAAGGGTGAAACCTGCACAACATCTCTGAACACCTTGTTCTACTGCACGACTGTCATAATGGTTTGATTCTTTTCCTTAAATCCAGTCCAAATTATCTGTTTCAGTTGATGACTGTCATAACATAACTGCTCCGGTCAGGTCTGGATTAATTTCTTAAAGGAATAAGAAAGGACAAGGAGGCAGCAATGCTGATGTCAGTAGGCACTCAGCCCTGCCTACATACTCCCTCACACCTCTATGCTACAGACAATGAATAGGCAACATTTTTTCTTTGCAGTGTGTAGAGACCTCAGCTCCAGCAATGCTCACCCCTGCCCAGAGAAAGCCTTTAACACTCACAGGAGCTCGTGGTCATGATGTGCTCTCTCCACTGCCAGCTGCTGCTCCACCTTTTCCCCTTGGGCTGAGTCCTCCTTCAGCTGCAGCTCAGTGTTACTCCGACGCAGATGCGAGGCTTCTTGCTCACTTAATTCCAGCTTTTGCTGGAGCTCTCCCCTGATTTTCTCTAGGTTTTCACAGTCACTGCAGAGACAAGGAAGAAGACTGAGGTGACCTGCATACTCATTGATCCCATTTTCACCATTCAGGATGGAGTTGTGGAAAGCAGAGTAAGAAAAGACTTATCTTGTGAGGGGAGGGGCAACTGCAGAGAGAAAGCAAGGCAGGCTCTGGCTTGCATTCAGTGAGAACCAGTGGCTAGGAAAGGGCACTCAAAGAACACAATTCAGAGAAGCAGCGTGTTGAGAGAGGCATCTGTATTCCAACACTGTTCTGAACCTCACAGAAAAACAGCCGCAGGATGACAGTAGAGCATGAAAAGCAGTGAAGGAGGATGTTAATAGAGCATAGGAGAATTCTTTGCCCATAACACTCCTGAAATCTTAGAGCTGAAAGTAGATTACCTTTAGAACACAGAAGGATGAAACACTTACCTCTTGAGTGCTTGTACCAGAGACTCAAGGTGCTGCTGGTGGCTGCTAGACGTCTTGTTTTCCTCCTCCAATTGCTCAAGCCTTTGCTGCAGCTCCTTGCACTTCTCTTCCTGCTGTCTGTGCTGGTGCTGCAGGCAACTGATAGAGTCTTGCCTGGCAGAAAGCTCTTCTTTTAGGGCCTGTAAGGAATGGGAGGGAAATAGCAGAAACAAGCAATAATGAGAAGGGAAGATGGCTTCAAATACAGTAGCTGGGAGGAGAAGCAAGCAAAGAGACAGCTCACCTGAAAGCAAAAGCTGTGATGGGGGAAGGAGATTAGGAAAGAAAAGCAGCAGAACACATTGTTGGTGAGAAAGAATCTGGTAAGCAAATGGAAAGGTCTGAAGCCAGGTGAGGCATTAGTGACTGACTGTGGCCAGGGGTGAAGGCTATCAGAAATTCTCACCTGTGTTGCTCTTTGCCTCCTTGCCAGCGTTTCCTGAACCAACATAAAGGCATGCTCTGCATCTGAGCTCCCTTGACAAGAGAGGACGTTGCCAGACTCTGGATGCTGGGGAACGTCAGTGCGGACAGTGCTGGCCGTGCTGTCACTGTCATCTAACACCACCTGAAAGCCCACAGCAAGCTGTTATTCTTTGCTCACACTATTTTGTTTTCCTTCATCTATTTCTCCTTCTTCCCCCACTTCATCCTGGAGTTGTTAAAGACTCAATTCACTCATTTCTTCAGAGATTACATAAGTTTTGTCCCAGCCACAAGTACTGCAGGGACTTCTGAACAGAGCTACTATAAACAAGAAGAAACCAATGTGAAGTGGATAGAGGCTGCCTGAATGCTCAGTTTCTTGAAGCTCTCAGGAATGATTTGGTTCTCTTTCGGCTTCTCAAAGCCACATATAGAAGCACCAAATCAACACTGGAAACAGCAATGAAAAGAACCATTAACGCTGCCCAGAGAAGAAGGCAGCTGATGAATGCTGGAAACCAGTAATGAAATAGCTAATGTTTATAATTGCTCTGAGCAGAAGCAAAAAAGGAAAAAATGATTAAATAAGGAGAAAGAACTGACTTTGTGTGAGGCAGCGTGAAAGATCTGATGATTAAACCTCCTGTACGGAGTGAAGATTTGCAGTAAGTTAAACTTACCCCTAACCAGTTGGAACAGTTAAGATTCTGTGATGATAATGGTCAGTGAAGACAGAGTGAAGTAGCAAAGCTGGCAAACGCATTGATTGAGTCAGTGACCTTTTACAGAAATCTGCAGAACAACGTGGTTATTGCTCACCGAGGGTTTGGGGAGCCTCCAAGCAACACCGGACTAGAAATGTCAAGTAGCCAACTAAGAAAGCACAGTTCAAGAGAGACCTTAACATGACAGCGAAGGCAAAGCTACTGGAAGTCCTAGGAGCTCAGGTGAGGAGTCACAGGAGAGCTAACTGTGAAGTTGTAATAGGTTCCATGTCAGAAAAATGGCATAAAAATGAAACAGCCAGGAGCAGTATAAAACGTGATTCTATTCCCCGTGCTTTTCTTTCTCCTTCATCAAGTACTTCAAAATCAAATCTACAAGGATGTGAACTCAAATGTACTCACCTCAGTTAACTCTTTGATTAGCTTCTGAAGGGCAAGATTCTCTTCTTTAGCATTTTTAGTTAATGACGCTTCGTATTCTACCTCTAACCGACTTGCTTCCTGAGAATAGAATAAGGAAGGAGTGGACAAGGAAGAGCTGCTCCCCTCTGAAGCATTCCCATCTTCATCAGCACTGTCATGCTGAAAGCCCTAGCACTTCAACTATATGCCTTCCCAGATTTATTCAATTTCTTCTTTGCTAAAACTGAGAAAGAGCAGCAACTCATTTTTACAGACAGTTAAGCTGTCAATTCCAAGTCAATTTGACCACTAGAAACTTAAAGTCTGAGGCAAAATTGCATGGGTGCAAACCCCTTAAGACACCCAAGATGTCTGCAGCCCTCCTGCCACTGCCTGCACCTGGATGGACCCCACGCGTGCCAAACACACAACAGCTATCCTGGTGATGCTCCCCATTTTTCCACATAGTTCACATCCTAACTATTCTTCCTCTTGAGGAAACCACACCTCTCCATGCTAAGGCTAGAGAACAAATGACTCAAACCAAGCAGACCTGGGCTACGTCCCAGACAAAGGTAAAACATACTAGCATCTCCACAGTGTCGTTAAGGGTTTTCACGGTCTTCTCTTTCTCCTCATTTTGCTTCTGAGACTGTACAAGCAAGGCTGAGAGCTCCATCACCCTGAGAAGAAAAGGTCCACATGCCATTCCAAAAGCATTGCACACCACGTGTTAAAAAGATAAGCAGCTCCCAAAAGCACAGCAGAAAAGGCTCAGCCCAGAAAATACAGCGAAGACAGCCTTAATCTCTACACCTAACATGCTGTGCATTGCAGAAAGGCACTGCTCGGCCCAAAGCACTCTGCACTCAGTCTTCCAAGGAAACATCAGTGCAGAGGTGCTATATTGCTTACAACAGTCCCGTGCAAATTCCTCCCACATCCTTGAGCACAGCCCTGGACAGCAAAAGACCTTTATACTACTCTGAATTTCTCAATAAGAATCAGTAATAGCAATTACATTACAATATACAACCTTTCTTCCAGTCCTCCTACTCAGGAGAGCTTCCACCAGACCTTTAATGAGGTTATAGGAATAGATAAGGAATGGATGTGTTCTGAGCATGAACACAGCCCCCCTGTGAGTCAGCAGGCACGAAAGATGACGTTGGAACTAAAATAAAGTTTAAGATATATTAACCTATCTTGAAGCTCCCTCTTCTCCAGCTCCCCGCTGACTTGTAAGCACATCACTTCCAAAGCCTTCTGGTTTATTTCCCTTTCCTCTTGCTGCTGTGCTTGATCCTTTAGGACAGGCCTTCCCAAAGTGACGGACTCCCAGAGCTGCACTCCAGAGTTCAGACGGAAGCAGCTCACAAGTATAGATCCAGAGAGCCTCATTTGCTCTGCCTTCAGCTCTGACAAATCTCTGAGGAAGAATAAAGAAAAAGCTTAATGTTCACAGTGTCACTTTTAGCAGTCAAAACACTTTTCAAGTACAAAATCAGGCAATAGATTGTACCTTTGTAAGGCACAAATCATATGCTCATCTCAGAAGGTCACATGAATATCTATAGAGTGGTGGAATTAGCTTATTTTCTCCTCAGAAAAATGCATGGCATAGTCAGAAGGCTTCAGGAACTTCTAATCACTCTTAAAAATTGCTGCTCTTGTTGTATCTTATTAACATACTCTAATTATCATTAATATATGTAAGGAATTTTACTAAGATCCACAGATTTTATAACTAGCATCTCAGCATTAAGTGACCTATTAGCATCACCAACTGGACTGCTAGGAGGCTTATGAAGATATGCACATAACAAATGCTTCAGGAAGGTACTATAAGAATAATCCTTGCAACAGAGAATCACAGGGGTGGGAAGGGACCTCAGGAGATCCTCGAGTCCAACAGCCCTGCTAAAGCAGGTACCTACAGCAGGTCACACAGGTGGCAACAGGCTTTATGGAATTACTTTAAGTTACCAGAGGCGAAACTGTATTCTTAGCTGTAACTAAAGGAAGATCAAGGTACAAAAAGCAGGTGTGAAAAGAAGAGAAGCTACATTTTGCTCCTTGTTCTCCATTTCTCTCACCTGTCAGTGGCAGTCTTCATTTCCAGGAAGTGGCGGCGGAAGGTCAGCACCTGGCGCCACAGGCCCAGCAGGCGGGCATGCTCACCCCTTAAGTAGCTGTCATAGAACTAAGCACACAAGGACAAAAAGGAGCAGCAATTCAGCCTTCCCCGTCACTGTACAATTCTTCTAGATCTTCTAGGTAGATTCATCATCGTTAGAACACCTTTAATAACTCCAACAGAAGCATCAAGGACTGAAGAGGCACCACACAAACATCCTCAGCAAACCTGCTACCTGAATTCAAAGGTGCTCCCACCTCTCCTGCTGCAGTGGCTATCAACAAAGCACACTGATCAGGATTCCTTATCTTGTTCTGCAGAGATCTCTAACATTCTTGGTGAAGGAAGAACAAAACCAAGCCCCTTCATTTGCCTGCCACAGGCTGCTGGTAAGGGATGCCTGTCTTGATCCTCTCTTACCTACTCCAAACCCGAAAACACACAGACCTCTCTGCTCTTCACTGCTGAGATTTAAGAAGTGTAAAAACAACCAGTAATAAAAATAGAGTCCACGTGTGACTGGCCTACAGTGCACAGCAAGAGCAAGTACTTGTCTTTAAGACTCCACAGCACTGTTGCAGCCGCTGAGCATCTTCCATCACCACCACTGCTGACACCCCTCCATCCCACACCTGCATTCTGCCAGCCACAGCCATGTTCTCATTTGAGTCTGGCACTATGCTGACATTCCTGCAGCCTACCCTTACCTCACGCTCGCTGCGCCATTCACTCTCCTTCAATTCCAGCTCCTCTCGGGCCCTCATCCAATCTGCTGTCAGTTTTCCAACATCTTCTTTAAGGGCTAAATTCACCTCATTTGCTTTATCTAGGTGTTCCCGCAGGAGGGTATTCACTTCTGCCAGATTCTCACACCTTGGAAAGGGAGAAATAGCAATGACTGACCCAATGACTACTACAAGTAGCACCCTTGTGATTCTCCAGCTCCCTCAACAATGACTTTCTTTTCAAGGAAGCAGCAGAAGTGCTTTCCAGGAACAACAAAGATGTCTCTGCTATGGCAAACCCATTTGTTTTTTCTTGCATTAAGCCTTCATTTCCATCTACAGTGTCAGTCTCCCCTTCCTCACAAGTTAAGCTCTTGCCTTCCCTATGCTCTGGCTGGTCACTTGTCCACTTCACTGTCATGACAAGATCCTGCTGAACGCACCACCGTCCTGACTGCCTTCATACCACCATTATCTCTGCTTCCACATCCTTTCCCTTGCAATATTGTTCCTACTTCTGCCCACTTCTTTTCAAGCCTCTCTCTGTTCTTGCCCAATACAGTAGGACCTGCAATAAACCCCCCCTTTGTTGATCCAGCAAACTGCACACCACAAAACTAAGGCCATACATGTGCGCGAAACAGCTTTAAATGAAGCTCTGAACTAAAAACTGAACTTTTACTCAGTTCCCAAAGTGCAGTGCATCTGCAGCCCTCAGAAGGCTTTTAACCATGCTATTGTAACGAGCGTAAAGCACTGCAGGCCAATTACTGTGGGGCCACGGCCTATGTCTCCCTCAGGAAATATTTCATGAACGAAATTGGAAGAACCACTGCCCAGTGAACAAGCACAGAGCTCAGGTTTTGGACAAAAGCAGGAGTTGTGCTTCCTCCACCTTACTGTGCAACTCAGGCAACACAGCACGCACGTATTTTATACCACACACCATTTATCTCTGGGGCTGAAGGAGAAAGAAAAGCACAGAAAAATAGGACAGAAGATTCCTGTGGTGCCAAATGGTCATCAGATGAAACAAAACTCCAAACCAAATAGGAAAACACCTGCTCTATGAAATCTTCAGGATGTTATGGTTTGATTCCCAATGTAAAGCAGAGCTTTGCTGAGTAGCTCACCTACTGAATCACAGAAAAATTTAGGCTGGAGAAGGACCTTTGGAGGTCAAATGACCAACCCTCATCCCAGAGGTACGGACTGTGGACCTTCCTCCTTTCAAAACGGCCTGCCCAGCTGCTTCCCTTGAGGAGATTAGGTGGAACTTAAGAGGTTTTCTCTCACTTCCATGAGCATCCAGGACACCAGGAATGAGGTACTGCTCTTTCCTTTTACCTTTGCTGCTCTTCTTCTAACTGGAGGAGTGCCTTCTCCAGGCCATGGTCTTCAGTGGTTTCCCATCTGTCTGAAAGGGATTCCTTAAGAAAGGAAAGGTTTAATCAAATTCTTGCGTTCCCTTCACTGCTGTTATCATCCACTGCTTTCCCCTTCATTTGTTTGGTATCTTAGGAGCTCATGACTTCCTGCAGGCATTACAGCATCGTGACTACAGGGAGGAAGGGAGGTGCAGAGTACTACCCCATGTCAGTAGCTCTCCTCAGTTTCTCACTCTCACAACTGGGTATCTTCAGCTCACGACCAAGAGCGCTCACTTATACTCGAAGCTTGGGAATACACACTCTCCTGCTCTTTGTTTCCTGGGTTTACTTTAGCCATGAAGCAGAAAGAAAAGCACTGAGCCAGCTCTATATGTTGAGTGCCAGCATTCTTGCCTTCTAAGATGCTGTTTCAATCCTTATTCAGAGACAGCCATAACGTAGCAAGCAGTATAGCCCTCTCCTGAGACCCAGCACAAACGTTACTCCAGCAACAAAGCACTCCTTCACAAAGTTAACATCCTTCTTGGTAAGGTTTCTGGACTGGCATTTCTGGGACTACAGGCTGCTCTATGAATGGCTACTGGACAAAATACTGAAAGGCAAAATACTGAAGTACTCCTTTAAATCCTCACATTTGGAAAACAAGGATTTTTACTGCTTTGAGGAGCCTTTAATCTGAGTTAACAGATGCCACATACCTGCACACTCACCCCTCCTGCTTCAAGTCGCTGCTCCAGCTCACGACACCAGCTCCGATACTGCAGCAGCTGAGATGGACACAGAGAATCAGGATGAGGGAAACGAAGCTTCTAACAGACTCAGCTCCTCCTGCATTAGCTTTTCTCTAAGCCTTTACAGACAGAGCCCAGTACTTTTCACAGCACTACTGACACGGAGAGAAGTCATTATCATATATGGAAGCTTCACTTTATCTAACATCAAAAAAGTAAGAAAGGGTTTATGTTACGCATGGTACTAACTGCTCATCCTGAGACAGTGACGACATGCAGAATGACGAGACAGACACAGATGCCATGCCAGGCCAACTAGATCTGTCAGACTGAAGATTACCCTGTTCAAACCTCAGCAAACCATGTCAAATCCAGAAAGAGGGCCAACACCAAAATCAATGACAAATCCTTCTTAAATCATGTTTCATTACAAGCTTGGAAGAGAAACTTTACCAAGTGGCTCAGTATGCCTCAGTAACAGTAAGCTTACTGTGAATCATAGAATTGTTTGGGTTGGAAGGGATCTTTAAAGGTCATCTCATCAAACCCCCCTGCAATGAACAGGGACACCCACTGCTAGGTCAGGCTGCTCAGAGCCCCAGCCAGCCTGACCTTGAATATTTCCAGGGAGGGGGCATCCATCACATCTCTGGACAACCTGTTCCAGTGCCTCACCACTCTAACTGTAAAAAACTTCCTTACATCCAGTCTAAATCTCCCCTCTGTTAGTTTGAAACCATTTCCCCATGTCCTATCACAACGGACCCTGCTGAAGAGTCTGTCCTCTTCTTTCTTACAGCCCCTTTGTATACTGAAAGGTCTCCGGGGAGCCTTCTCTTCTCCAGGCTGCGCAGCCCCAGCTCTCAGCCTGTCCTCGCAGGGAGGTGTTCTGTCCCTCAGATCATTGCTGTGGCCCTCCTCTGGACGCGTACCAACAGGTCTACGTCTCTCCTGTGCTAAGGACTCCACGTGTGGACACAGTGCTCCAGGTGGAGTCTCACAGTGCAGCACAGAGGGGCAGGATCCCCACCCTCGCCCCACTGCTTTGGATGCGCCCAGAATCTAGCTGGCTTTCTGGGCTGTGAGGGCACACTGTTGGCTCACGTCCAGCTTGCCATCAATTAATGCTCCCTGTAGCACCAGTATCCTACTCAGAAAAATCGAAAGAAAATGCAATTTCTTGCAACACAGCCAAGTAAGATGCAAACAGTAAAACAAAAGGGAAGGAAAAGCTGTTATGGTGAGAATGCCTCAACGGGAGGGACTCAGGGCAGACAGGTCTGTGCACAGCTGCTGGCTGGGAACAAGCAGCAGTGCTTCGGGAATACTAAAATAAGTGGAAAATCAGCTGGCAGAGCCTGAACGGGAACGAACAGAGCTCTGCAGGGCCTGCAGGAGGAAACGTGCTTTTACCCTCTCTTTGCTAATGTCACCTGTCCTCCACAGACACTTCCACACGACGCCAAACCACGCAGGCATCAATTAACGCTCACTCACTCAGGCCTCTCAGCGCCCGAGCAGTTTCTCATTCGAAATAAGCCACAATGCCTCCTGCGTTCAAACGGGACAAACTGTTTCCGTTACGTCCCCGAGCCGAGACTTCCAACGGGCAAAAAGTTCCGCGGGCCCCCGGGAACGCCGTTATTTCCCCGCAGTGCGCTCAGGCCCCGCGCTGCCCGCACCGCTTTCCCCTTCCGGCCGCGCCCAGACCCCGCGCGGGGCGCTCCCGGCAGCGGGAGGGGCAGGGCGGGGCAGGGCAGGGCAAGGCCGGGCCGGGCCGGGCGCCTCCCGAGGCCTCGGATCCGGGCTCCGGGGTGGACCGCGCCTCCTCCCGCCCTCCCCTCACCTTCTCCTGCAGCTTCCGCACCAGCACCGCTCGCTGCTGCTGCGCCTCCTCCGCTCCGTTCAGCTGGCGCCGCAGGCAGGCCTGGCCCCCCGCCGCCATGCCTCGCGCTCGGCCCCGCGCCGCCTCCCCGGCCGCCATGCCCCGCGCCCGGCTCCGCCCCGCCCGCCGAACCCCGCAACGCGGCGATAGGCCGGCGGTTGGGCGGCGGGAAGGGCGCCGTGCCCGCGCCAGAGCTGCTGCTGCCGGGTGTAGCGTGCGGCTCGCTGTTGTGCCGTGGCTGCTCAGGCTGCCCGGCGATTCTGTACAGTGGAAAGCTGAATATAAGGGAGGTGGATTCAGCTATGACATATTAAATATAAGTGAGGCGGATTTAGCTCTGTGAACACGGAGAGCATCACTAGAAATCAAGGTTAAGCTAGAAATGCTCCGAAGTGGGCGAGGAGTCTGCCGGTGCCATGCCCAAAGAATCATATAATAACATCCCGAATTGAAAGGGACCCACATGGACCCCTGAGCCCAATCTGGCCCCACACAGCACCACCCCAACCCAAACCTATGGCTGAGAGCGGTGTCCCTGCGCTCCCTGAGCTCCAGCATCTCGGGCCTGTGCCTGCTGCCCTGGCAGCCTGTGCCATGCCCAGCCCTCTGGGGCACAGCCTTGCCCTGATATCCAACCTGAAAGCGGTGATGAAGGACAGGAGCAGCTTGAAGAAGTGAGCGCTGAAGGCCTGCTCTGCACAAAGCAGATGGGGCTCACTTACAACTATGCTCCATCACTGTCAAATGAAATAAAGGTAGAAAAGAATGACAGTTTTTTGACCTTGCAGCTGCATGTGTTTGACTGACAAAAGCGATCCCTTCGGTATGCAGTGGGTGTAGCCAGGCACGTGGATCATTGCATGCTGTCTCAGCTCTTCATGGCTTTCTGAACTGAAATGCAGATCCATAGGAGCACAGAGCTCTGACAGTGCTCACATCACAGCACCCGTGTTGGTGACATGCAGGAGCCCAAGGGGCCGTGCCTCCAGGAATGGCAGTTTGGCCAGAAGAAGCATCTGGTTTAAATTACACAAGGGACAGGAATAATGGGTAATGTGTTCTGGGAGCTGAAGGAGTCCCCAGGGCTTTGCTCAGAGGAACTCACCGTAGCTCTGTCCCAGTGGCCCACTGCTGAAGTTCCAGCAGAGCTGCTCAACATCTCCAGCTTCACACTCCTCCTGCTCACCGTGTCCTGGCTGTGGGATGTGGTGGTGGCAGCTCCGGGTGCTCCTGCACTGCTGTCAGAAGGAGGCAGGAAGAGGCTGAGAGGTGCCTGCACTCACTGGTCAGCCCTGGCCCCAGCAAGGAAAGCAGCCCCAGCGTGCAGCCTGTCCACTGTCCTGGTGTCTGCTGGGGAAATGTGTTCTCTGCCTTTGCTACCAAAGTGCTACAGCCCTATCTAGGCTCCTGTGGGATGCAGTTCCCACTGGTCCATCTTCTTTCCTCCTGTGATGTTTCAGGTGAACTCCTTGCACGAGGCCCCCTGTCATTCTTTCTAGTTCCTGATCTCTGTTTTGAGACTACTGAGATGCCCGGACAATGGGCTTTCAATTGATTCCCAGTGTCACCCAAAAATGCCATCTCCTTGTCCATGTGCTGCCTGACTTTCCCAACTGACTGCCTATGCATCACTGCAGCAGATGGATATTTTTTTTTAAGGATAGAGTTCCTTGTGCAATGCAGTGGTTAACACCCCCGTGCTTTTATCCAGGTTTGTCCCATCTGTAGCTCACTGCTGTCCAGAGATAGCCAAGTCTTGATAACCAGTGACACAATTCCTTCTTTGCACTCCAATTTTCCACTTGTCATAGGATCACAGAGTCATAGAATCACCAAGGTTGGAAAAGACCTCCAAGATCATCCAGTCCAACCATCCCCCTACCACCATTATTTCCCACTAACCCATGTCCCTCAGTACCACATCTAAACGCTTCTTGAACACCTCCAGGGACGGTGACTCCCCCACCTCCCTGGGCAGCTCATTCCAGCACCTGACCACTCTCAGAGAAGAAATGTAGTCACCTTGTCTCACCTTCTGCTCTTTCCTGTCCATCTCCCAAACCATTTCTGAATCTGCGAATCTCAGCCAAGTTTGATGGAGCAATAGAGATCTTAAAGATACAAAGTTCTTACTGGTGTTGTGAAAACTGGAAGCTAGATACACCAAAAGTAATGCCTCCTATCTATTTCCATGCAAACTAGAACAGATACAACACGTACAGTAACACTGTTTGGCGGAGCAAATTCTCAGCTTGCAAAATGCTGTTTTTCAACATAGTCACCACCATTGGCTGTGCATTTTCACCAGCAATGAACAAGAGCCTGCAGTCCACACTTGTAGAAGCCTGCACCAGCTGAGGTGATCCATGGCCACTGCTGAAATGCACCACCCACCGCCTCACTGTGCTCACATCCTCTGTTTGGTCTCCAGGAATGCTCAGCAAGCACTGATGAATGTCGCTGGGTGCCAGCTTTTCCACGTGGAGGAATTTGATTCCCTTTGCTCCATATGCAGCTCCTATGTCAGATGCCATTCTGACTGTCCCTCTGCTGCCATCTGTCATATGACAACGGAACGGAACAGAATGTTGGTGGGAAGGTTCAATCTCTACTGTCATTCCACCAACATCTGCCCCTGACATCACAGGCCAACAGCATGAAATAGGAGGCATTACTTTCAGAGCATCCCTTGTAGAATAAGAGCGTGAACTGAGCACTCGGCTGCTTCTGTGGGCAGTGCAGAACGACGCAGCACACCGGTCTGCCCACGGGAAAGTGGGTAACATGGGTGGGAGGAAGGGTAACACGGCTGAGGGTTCTGGAGACAGCACAAAGGAGCTGCTGGGGAATGGGCCTGTTGGAAGGAACTCAAGGAAAAGCTGCTGTGTTTTGATGGGAAACATCAAATTGACTGCGGAGGAATGGCAATTAGGCCAAAACTGGGAGGGTGGGGTTTTTGTTCTCCCTCATTTGTGACATCTGTGCAGTCACTGAGCTGTTCTACCCTTCGGTTCCTTCGGTTCCTCCACCGGAATAAGGTAAAGCTAATTCTAAGTGTGTCATGTGGAAAGGGCTGCAGGTTGTTATTTATAAAAGTAATTTTATGTCAGAGTGGAAAATGCCACAGCATGTCCAAATCAAGCTAAAATCTAGACTGTTGTATCTATTCCCTTTATTCTTGCCCCAGGAACAAGCGACTGGGAGGGGAGGACTGGGCTCAGCAGCAGTGCTGGATGAGAGAAGGGTCCCATTAATCCCTGTTCACTCCAGCCCAGTGCCTCATTTCCCAAAGGCTCATTCAGAACAACAACAGCTCATTTTTTGTACCGCATGAAGGACGCTCTTGCTCCGTGCTCCCTTGTGTACACTGACAGCAGCAGATACCCCTCCCACGTAAGCAGCTCTGGTTCCCACCTCCCAGCCTTTCCCTGGCCGTGGCAGGCGGCTCTCCTACATTTGGGTTAACAGAACCTCCGTCCCGGCTGCGCCCCGGCACGGAGCAGCCCGAGCCGTGCAGGTGGCAGGAGCTGGGCTGCCTGCAGGGTGCACTGCCGGCACAGCCTTCATCTGCAGCTGGGTTACACGGGTTTGTTCAAAGCATAGCAATAAAGACGCCAAAATACGATGGCTGCGGGCACGGCGGTGCTGCGTTGTACAAAATGAATCTTCACCCCTGCGTAGTGCCTGCCTCGTTGGCTGAGTCGCTGGAGGACAAAGCGAAGCCGCTGCTACGGCGCTCCAGAAATAGAGGGCCGGGCGGGTTACGCCTGAGGTTTCAGTGCGCGCGTTCCCGTGGGCCGCAGGACGGGTCTCGGCTGTCGGTCTTGCAGTTTGTCCCATTTAAACGCGAAGTTGATGGAAGGCGAAAGGAGAGGTTGTGCCGCCGCTCGAAAAGGCGTCCTCTGGAGCCCTGAGCCCGCGGAGCTGTTTCACATGAGGCAGGGTATGACTCATGCTCGTGAAAAGGGCAAAGAAGATTTTTTTTTAAAGAAATATATCGCAGTTAAATTAGTTTAGACAGCATGACATCAGAGAGTAATTAAATAGGTTTGTTGGAATTCCGTTTCCAATTCCTGAGTTCAGGTTTGTAAAAGATTTCTGAGCACCTGCAGGTCTCTGTGTGTGAAATATTTTCACTGGAAAGGATTCAAAACGTTAAAAAAACCTTTTAACACAGAGGCAGCATTACGCCATTCTTCCTTCTTGGAAAAAAAACCCCTCCGATTTAAACAGGACTCCTTCAAGTTTTCAGTCAGTTTTACAGAAGAAAACGAGGTGGTAAACTTTCTCTTTTCAAGAGCAAGTCCTTCACAGCCGCTAACTGAAGTCAGGGGAGAGCGCGTCTGAGTGCGTGAGCATTTCCACTATGGGACTGGATACGAGCACTGAACAGCCAGATTTGAAATGTTTTAATCTCAATCGAAAACCATTTTTGCTGACTTTGGTTTTTAATTTCTTTCATGTTTTCTTCTGCCAAACTGGAGGAACCTTTCCTGATTTTTTCTTTAGTGGCATTCAGAGGAAGACCAGAGGATGAAAATCCTGCATTTTCTCACTTTACTGCTTTGGCATTTGACTTGGCTGTCTCTGGATCGTGTTCCTGGAGCACTGAGTAATTCTGAAGCAGGCCAGAGTAATCCAGGGTCTAAAACAGATTTGTTAAAAGCAGAAGGAAAAGAGAGGACTCCCTCAGCACGGGCAGGCACGCCGCGGGCTGCGAACCATGGATTTAGCACCGGGACCTCGAAGGCGAGGACTAAAGGCAGTGCTGCTCAGGCTGGAGCTCTGCTGGCCAAGAACGATGAATCACAGAGGGTTCTTTCAAGAACAGCTGCCACAGAGGCGAAGGTAGGACATCTCCCGAGCAGACCTGGAGTAAGGACGGTGACTCCGAAGGTCCCGAATCTCAGCAGCAAGGCGGCTTTGAAAAAGACTGGCACGAGCGGTACTGATAGCAGTTCCTTCAAAGCGAAAAAGACCAAAGAGCCTGGCAGCCAAAGGGAAGCTAAGGAGACCTTCAGACAGCCCCCCATAACGCCACATGAATACATGCTCTCTTTGTACAGGACTCTCTCAGATGCAGAAAGAAAAGGTGTTAATGGAAGTGTAAAACTGGAGGCTGGACTCGCCAATACAATAACCAGCTTTATAGACAAAGGACAAGGTAAGAGGGGAGCTCGCGTGCGTGGACAGAGGGATGTCTGAGTGCGAGCGTTACTGGAAAACAACTGTGTGCTCTTAAAGTCAAAAGGCTCTTTTTAATGTAAATGAAACTGTACAACATTGCTGTAGATTTTGTCCTTATCTTGGCGAGTTCGTCTAGAGGCAGAACTGGATGGTTGCGTGGCAGCCAAGCAAAACATTAGGAGAATATTTTAGGTGCATATTTCTGAAAACCCGTCAGTCCTTGCATGTTTAGGTGTTTCAGAACTTTAACATTTTTATCGTATGCTCTTTCAGTAAGTAGCTCCTGATGTTTGTGTCTGAAAATACGTTCTATGCTGAGAAAGGGGCTGCTCTGTGGAAAAACACGAGTTTCGGTATTGGAGGTCACCCCAATTTGTTCAAGGATGAGTTGGGAGGAACGACAATGTAGACCCAGGAGTCATTACAGAGTAGCGTTGGTGTACCTGTATGAGCTTGCATCTCATGCTTTCAGACACCACCAGCCTTCTAACCACAGAAGCTCATAGCTAAGCGTGGGCTAATAAGAGTAAATAACTTCTGGGACTCCCTAATTTGCGGTTCAATGTTACGGTTCCAAATTTTTTGGAAATTTGGCCTAGTGTCTGCTTTCACACAACACATAACCAGGCTCCCAAAGAGAGGTGTTCGCCTTGCCGTTCTGGTGGGAGACTTCTCTCCATGTTGCTTCTGGTGACGTTAATGAGAGCTTGGACGTGGACTTAAGGAAGCAACATGGGCCACAGCTAATTACGTAATAGTGATTGAAGGCTCAGCCAGGACTGGATTTGTTTGCTGTTTAATTAAGAATAATTTGGCTTTTGGGACGGGATGGCACGCAGCTGACCGGTGCTGTGTTCAGATCCTCGGCTCGCCACTGGAAGGCGTTGTTAGTGAAACGCTGATAAAATGTTGGCTTGGCCGTATTCCTCATTAGTGCTGCCCGTGGGTTTAACCGGGCAAAGATAGCGCCGGGCTGAAGGGAGGTATGCTGTTCTGCCCAGTTTGGAAAAGTTGTGAATCCTGTGGAGCCAAGTTAATGAGGCAATTATCCTCGTGTCCGGCAGTTCCTGGGGGATGTTGGTTTTAAAGGACTAATTGACTATTGTATTGTCTAAGGGGAACGTTGCAGCCAGCATGAGGCCTGGGCACCACTGAAGCCCCGTTTCAGTAATTTAAGCGGGATGTAAGTGGTGAATAGGCCCTGTGAGTCCTCAGACCTTATAAATGACTGTTTTCCAATTGGCTAATGGCTACTTTGAAGCTAGAAAATGCCCACTGGTGAAAGAACTGACATTTCTACAGGGCAAGCTCAGGAACTCATTTCCTTGATGAGTCACTGAATTCTTCTAGGTCCCTGCTCAGAGCCCATCCCTTAGACAAAAACGGTTCTTTCTGTGTAGCGGGCTAACTAAGGTAAATTCTAGTCTTATGGGGGAGCTTCAGGAACATCGTAGAGAACTGAAAAACCAGCATTGCTCTGTGCTTGATTTAAAAATGTGTGTGCTTTTTTCAGATGAGCGAGCTCCAACCGTAAGAAAACAAAAATACATTTTTGACATCAGTGCATTAGAAAAGGATGGCCTGCTGGGAGCAGAGCTTCGAATCTTGAGGAAAAAGCCTTCTGATACTTGGAAGTCTCATTCTTCTGGAAAAACTTCCCAAGTGAAATTGTTTAGTTGCTCTACCAACAGACAGGCAGCAACACTCCTGGACTCTCGTACTGTCAGTATCACAGACACACCGAAATGGGAAGTGTTTGACATCTGGAAGCTTTTTAGGAACTTTAAAAACTTGGTTAACTTGTGTTTTGAACTGGAGACTTTTGACAGGGGGAGAGCGGTTGATCTCAGGACTGTGGGATTTAACAGAACGGGAAGACAGGTGAATGAGAAGGCTCTCTTCTTGGTATTTGGGAGGACAAAAAAAAGGGACTTATTTTTCAATGAAATCAAAGCTAGGTCTGGCCAAGATGACAAAACCGTGTACGAGTACTTATTCAATCAGAGGCGGAAGCGAAGAGCTCCTCTAGCAACACGGCAAGGGAAGAGGCCCAGTAAGAACCTGAAGGCGAGGTGTAGCAGAAAAGCCCTCCATGTGAATTTTAAAGATATGGGCTGGGATGACTGGATAATAGCGCCTCTAGAATACGAAGCGTATCACTGCGAAGGTCTCTGTGAGTTCCCCCTCCGATCCCACCTGGAGCCCACCAATCATGCGGTTATCCAAACCTTAATGAACTCAATGGACCCCGAATCGACGCCTCCAACTTGCTGTGTTCCGACCAGGCTGAGTCCTATCAGCATTCTTTTCATCGACTCCGCAAACAATGTGGTCTACAAGCAGTACGAGGACATGGTGGTGGAGTCGTGTGGCTGCAGGTAGCAGAACAGCTGCTCATGTGAATGTGTTACGAAAGATAACACGACGCACTGAACGTAACCTCTCCTGAAACAAGGTTAACTTAATTTCTTACCTCTAGGGTATGTTTACAAGGATGTAGCACCAAATCCAGCGATTCTGTATGTCTCTCCACCATCTCTCCACTGTGGGCATATTTCAGTTGTATTTGGACGCTGTCACACAGCCCAGTATAAAGCCACGTGTCGGCAACACAAGACTGGCTCTAACTAAGGTCTGTGACAGGGAAGATTTGACCTCCATGCCTCTAAATCACCTGCTCTTTCCCTGGAGGCAGTGTGTAAAGATGGAATCGGTGAGCTGTGACCTGTTTGATCCTTTGAACAACATTCTTGAGACTGAATCTGTGTCTGAGTCCCGTGTGCGTTGTCCATTAAGAACTGTAAGGAAATAGTCCTGATGTCTAGAAGAGAAGGTTGTGTTCCGGCATGCTCCCATCTTGGTGTAAATAGTTGCACTGTAATATGATTTCTTTCTGATTAGCTCTCGAAACTATGCATATATAAAAAGGAGTAATTAAGTGTAATATGTTGATTTAGTTTTGAGTTGTACATGGAGATGGGGGATGCAGGAGGTGTTCCTTTCCATGTATGTTTTCCTCCAAGCTACATATCTTTCTTAAGTATCCACCTTTCCATTATTGTGTAGCAAGATATATTACTCTGTATAAGGTCCAAGTTGTTCTCAAATGCTCCTAGTAAAAGTGTTCAGTTATGGCATAAGATGTAATAAATTATTGACACAGTGCTACATTGTGTCTAGCTGTCCAACTCTGCATAAGTATAATGCTGTTAAGAATTTGTTTTAACGTTTCTGTACAATAAATACAAGTGAAAGGGACTTTTCAGTGCGGCAGAATACTGGAGGTATGCATAACATGCTCATGTATTTCACTTGCCTCTAACTGCTGACTGGAAACGTTGGAAGAAAGATCTGAAAGCACGCGGTGTTTTGATCGGGTGTGGAGCGACACCCTCACTGGACGTACCTGGGGCTGGAATGAGTCATGCAGCTGATTGCAAAACTGTTATCTTTTCATTCCGCACTCCAGCACTGCGTGTTTGCTTGTCTCCTGTATCTATTCCAGGCATGGATCTTAAATTTATTCTGGGATTTCTTCTGGTATGATTCCACCTACATAACCATACGGACATTTGAATGTAGGTGGATCAGGCAGGATGTGGGAGCCATCGGAAATGGCTGACATAGCTTATTAATAGTTAGTTACAAATGCTAAGGTCTTTGTTTTGCCGCAGTGTAAACCAGCAAGCCACACGAGTGCCTGGGTCTGAACTCTGCTTGCACAGCACCACTGCCAGGGATGTTGTCAGGAGGTAATACGGCCCTGAGGTCCTCCTGCACTGACCCCAGACTGAGCCTGTTCTAACTCACACTGATGGAAAGTGGTCCTAAGCACCTGCTCGATGGCCACAGAGAAGGGGTGGCCAAATCTCTGTCCTTCTTTGTGCTCTGAGAGAGAGCTCTGAACTGCTGAGCCCTTGTAACAGCTCACAACACCTGGTGGCTGCAGCCCAGCCGCAGGCACATGGGCTCCCTGGGCAGGCAGACCTGCTGTGTGCCACAGCCTGCAGTGGGGTGATACTGAGAAACACTGCAGAAAGCTTTCATATGTGTGATGCCTTTGCAATAGCTTAGCACAGTGATTTCTGCCTGCAGAGCTGGGTATAACTCGGCCCAAGCCGTGCAGTAACACAAAGTGAGGTGGGCCAGAATACTTGACAGGAGTAGGGTGACTAAACAGGGGGTTAATAACACACACTTAGCACTTGAAGCTACCCCATCACACACACCTGAGACATTCTGGTGCTCCATGGGTGTGGATTCTGGCTCAGAGCTGTGCCCAGGAATCCTGTCTGCCTCTGGACTCCAGGTGGGCTCTCCACAGCTCCTGCTCCCCCCAGCTAAGGCCACTGCCAGGACCACAGCCAGGACCACAGCTCTGCTGCCAGCCGCCTTCAGGCTTTCCATACAGCTTTCAAGCCAAGGAGTTTTGAACCCTAAGCTTTACTACAAGCTTCTATCTAGACAGATTTTGCCATTGTTACAGTAGGAGAGAAAGCATTCTCCTGCCAGTCCAGAATCAAGAGAGTGTTCTGGACTCCCTTTTGCCCATTCTGCTCCAGCATCTCTTTTCTTCCTCCTGGCCGCCTTCAAGGCAGCTAGCACGCAGCACTTCAGGCTCCTTTCCCCCATGCTGACCCCAGCTGTGCTCTGCAGATGTTGGGTGACTGAGGAAGGGCGGCCTCCTTCCTCAGTGCGCTGCTCCCATGCATGTGCCTGTCTGCAAGTTCCCAGCGGAGCCTCTGCTCTCACATGTGCCAGACACAGCCGTGCTGGTCCAGTAACAGCGCTGGAGCATCACTCCCCTGGATGGAATGTTCAGAGAAGTGGTAATTATAAATGGAGTTTAAATCAGCATCTAAATGGAAAAGAATGCCAGGATTCTGTGATTATCCCAAACCAAACAGAGAAAAATTAAAAGAAACACTGGTGCATAAAGGTCTAAAAGAGTGCTGGTTCAAAAAGCTCCAAAATTCTGGTAGGTGGTTGGAACAAAGTTGAAACTAACTGAAAACTGGAGACACTTCAGTGCGACAGTCAGCTCGTTACCACACCAAGATCACCAGATCCTGGTTTGGCCTAAACAGGGCTGCTGACTTTCACTGTGGTGTGAATGCATCCCAGCCTTCAGTGCTTTATCCCTGCACTGCCCGAGCCATTGAGGTCATCTGGTGCAAACACCTGTCTCTGTAATTAATTTTAAGATATGGAATGGTTATGATCACATAAATCTACAGTGATGAAAGCCCGCTTGTCTCAAAGCTGCTTCTGTTATTCTTATATCACCCACAACTTCAACAGCAACAAAAAGAGGCTGCCATGGTGAGCTTTTTTAATAGCCTTAATTCCATATATACATTCAATTTCTGCATTTCAGATCTTGTTATCTGGAGTGAGAGTGGAAACTTGTATTGCAGCTCCCAAGGAGTGGGATTGGTGGCCATTACAAATGTTCCTGACTGCAGAAAACCCAGAAGTAGAGCCCAGATGGACACGTTTGGGCCTCACTCCTCTATGAAAGCAAAGGTTCGGGGACAGAGCACAGTGTGGGACTTGACAGCAAAGAAATTGGGAAGAACCAGAGGACCTTGGGACTGCAGAAGTTTGGCACCGCTTGCTTTAGTGCGGTCATTATACAACGTGCAAAGATAGACACCCTAAGTTATTGTCACGGCTTTCTTCCCATGGGTGAGTCGGTGTTAGCAACTGGATGGCTGGAACGTGTGGAAACCTGAGCTGTAGAGCAATGCAGGTTAAAAGTTCAGCTTTCCACCTTTATGATGGCAGGTCTCACTCTCTCACTGAGAATGCCTCATTTGTATTTACTTTCTAGGGTCATTATCTGTCCCACGAGAGTCTTTGTGAAGGTCCAAATTTTCAAATAAACAGTACACTATAAGACAGGTATGTGTGGATAATTTTTGTTGTATTTGGCTAAAATATGGGTACTAAGCTGAATAGGTAAACATAAAAGTATGCCATTTAAAACAATGCATTCCCATTAGTGTTTGAATATGTGCCTAAACTCCATGTACACTTTTACATGGTTATGTCATTTCCCGTGTAAAATGTGCTTGTTTGTGCAGCAGCCATATGAAAGAAGCAGTAACCCGCTATGTGGGCTATTTGAAGCTTTCTTTAAGAAACATAAAAACCCCTTGACCCTTGTATAATAAAAGGTGTTAAAAGATACTGCTTTTATAACATCTTAGCCAAGACTAATAAGAATGTACAAAGAAAACAATTTTTTTCCTCCATAGTCCTGGTCAATCACGTGGTTTTTTATGAATTTACTGTTGCTGTTGGGCAGTAAAACAATATTTAAAAACAAAATGGTGTGAGCTTTCATTGCTTCTCAACAAACTTAATGAAGAAGGAAATCTTAACATTCTTTGAAGAACAATAAACGCAGTGCAGTAAACACGCTCTGCAGCGTGCTGGGAATAGCCCGTTCATTGCCATCCCATGTTTGCTGATATTTTTGCTATATACGTTCCTGCAGAACTCGTTCTGGCTTTCTGCAGTGATGACATTAGCTGAAGGAGCACAACCAGCTTCCGCTTTCCCTGGTGCCCTCTCCAAGGGCGCAGCTGCCCGGAGCAAGGGCTCCGCTCGCAGGGAGCGCTCGGCTGGCGCTGCTGGCGGGTGGGAGATGCGCTCTGTGATGGGATCCCCTGGGAGCCTCAGAGCAGTGCCTTGTGCCGGGCTTTGCCATTCAGGAATCAGGGCTGCACAGCCTCTGCCCATCGTGCCACCAAAGCAGTGCTGTTAAAATGAGTGCAGTATTTCTGCACATTCAGGTACCATCTGCCCGCTTTTGACAAGATGCCATTTATCATTGATAATAGTCAGAAATAGCCTCTTATTGAAAAAAAAAACAGCTGAAATTTGCTTTTTGCTTGTGCACATGGCTTCAAGACATTAATCTTTCTCCAGAAATGCTGAAAGAGAAGCACAGCTTGGGTTCTGAACAGGCAAAGAGAAGGGGCTATGTGACTTCACCGGAGCTCTCTTCTCTGCAGAGGTGCAGTAACGCTCACAGACTTCAGGCAGCAAAGCTCATCTCGTTGGCGATCAGACGCCAGGAGCCCAGAGAAAAGGGAGAGGGGCGGCACAGGGAGAAGCACGTGCAGGAGGAGGTGCCCTGAAGAAGCACCCGAGGGAACCTGGAGTGGGAGGAAGGACTGCAGAGAGCCGGCAGTGGCTGAGCGCTGGGTGATGGGCGGAAGAGTAAAGGTGGACTGAGTGCAGGGTTGGGAGTGCACGTGCACCCAAACAGAACGAGAGCTGGGTTGGGTGACAGTGCTGCTGGTGGGAATGGGAGAGCCCACAAGCCAAGCAGTGAAGAAAGCTTCTCTTCTGAGGGCTTGGTGTGAGTAATTCTCCTTTCCTCTGTACTCTGGCCAGTGGCTCTCAGTGGCCTGGAAGCTGCTGAAGGCTCAGAGCAGGAGCAGGCTGCTGAAATCCAGCAGAACCAAACAGCTCCTGCCAGCAGCACTGCACAGCCAGGGCAGCGGTCACTTCAGCACAAGGACTGACTGCGGCTGTGTGTGCTGCTGAGGAGCATCCAGAGCACCACAGCTGAGAAAGCGGAGTCTGCGTGAGGAAGCGCTTTCATTTATGAGGCATTCAGATGGATGGTGAGTTTCACTGCTGGGCTGCAGGCAGGCAGGCAGTCTGTCATCCCTAAGCCCTGTGCAGCCTAACAGCAGAAAGACCAACCGTGCGGCTCTGGGTGGTTACTTGAAGTGCCCTTACTTTGTGTTTTGGTGTTTCCCACTACACCCTTGGCTCTAGCTGATTGTGAGCACTAAAGTGGCTTCACAGTCAGCCCAGACGGGAGAATGTGGTGCATGACTTTAAACATCCAAGTGCTGAGCTGGGGGCTGCCGAAAGGAGCCAGGCTCAGAGCTTCCCCTCACCAAGGTCAGGTTCCTGTGGGCCAGGGCTGGATCCCTTCCCTGCAGTGTTTGGAGCCGCTGGGAGACACGAGGAGAGGAGCGGGGACTGCATACCCCTCACCCTGCAAGAGGGAATGGAGCAGCTGCCTGGGCACGGCTGAGACAGAGGCCTTCCAGGCATTCCCATGTATGGAAATGGGACAAGTGTATTCCCTTTTTTCCGATGGAATATGATTAGTACCCAACCAATAAGTTCCAGAAGATATAAGAGGCTGGCGAGAGTTCTTCTGAGGTATGCAAACTTTAAAAACAGATTGATTCTTCGGAGCGCTAAGAAAAACGACCTGCTGTTTATCTCAAAATATTAATGCAGCAGAGCTATCCTTCTCTCAAAACATTGTAGTGTCGTCGTCAGAGAAAAGGCCATACGAAATAACTCACTTCTTGCAATAGTAATGAAATATTCCCCATGCCAGTAAGATAAGAAAGTGATGAGGAGCGTGTGCTGGCGCTGTCCAAGTTTTAGAGCATTTAACCTCCACCATTAGGCCCACTGATTTTTAATAAATCTTGGAATTCTGGGGAAATTCCAGAGGTTTGGGAGGCTCTGGAGAAAAGGAATTCAATTCAGTGCTATAAAGGGTTGCTGTGTTGACCTGGCAATTATGAGCAAATTATGGGGCTGTTGATAGTGACTGAATCTTACGACGTGACCGAAGGATGGGAGTTTAATTCGTAGGCGATCAGGACAGGATGGACAATTAAGATCATTTAGCCAGATGAGCCGCACACCCCAGGTAGAAAATTTTACCTGGGGACTCCACATCTCTGAAAATGCCATCTCAGTTTTCACAGCCATCAAGGCAGCAAACACAGCTACAGCAAGGGCTGGGGGAGAAACAGGGAACAAATGGAAAAACAGTGTGCAGGTGCTCCGGGGATTGACACGGCCCTTGAACATTGAGATATGGCGGGGCTGGAAAATGGCAATAAGAAGGATTGGAAGTATGAAACAGCTTCTGTGCGAGGAGAAATTAGATAGACTGGAGTTCTTTCAAGAGAGGTGGCTGGGGCAAGAAGGAAAGGTGATGATGGCTAAGAATGTGGATGGGGAGCAAGTCTGCTCTCAAACGAGAACCACAGTGCCCTACATGACACCGGTTCTGGACAGGGTTGAAACAGAGATACTGATTCCTACAGCATAGCCCAGAGGTACAGCTCCCGACCACACGCTGCCTGGATGTTAAACGTCTCCATATGTTAAAGAAAACTGACTGCACAAGTTCATGGAAGGAAGCTCCATGACAGCTGGTGGGCACAAGGCCCCCCTGACTTCCTGAGCCACGGCAGCTGGAAGCTGAGGAGCTGCGATAGGAAAACGCCACTCCCCATTCCTCCTGCCCTTATTGTCTTTAGGGACCCATCACCCAGCGCAGACAGGCTAGATGCCCCCGTGGTCTCACCTGGCAAAAACCATTCTCATGTTCTCTGTGGAGCCCGAAGCTTCCAGGGAACTCGAACAGCAGGACCTCCTGGCTGGAGCGTTGGGCAGGACTTGCGGAGCCTCGGCCACTGCCCTGCTAGAGAAGCGTGGCTTTCTGATGTGGGATCTCTTTTCCCACCAATTTGTTTTTAAAAGGAAGTCTATTTTTAAAGTTCCTTGGAATTAAATGATACTACATAATAGCTGGGTATTACATATTTGGAAAGAGAGATCCAGGATTGATTTAAAGACCAGAAGTTTTAAAAAGCTCACCACAGTCAGCTCTGAGCTAATTCTGTGAATATTAGCACTTCATTTTTTTAATAAGCAGCTTATTTCTACCTACTGTCCAGTTTCCACTTTGACTCAGTGAATTGGCTTCTTTGTCTGCTATGCTGAAAAACGTATTCCCAGTGGCATTGTTCTGCCTATCCAGATCGTGAGGAATTTTTCTCTTTTCTTTTCTATGGAGAGCATAAATCAACTTGGCCACGCTTTGCTGTGCTGTGTACCTTCCTTACCAGAGTCTTGGTTTTTCTTTTCTTTTCTTTAGACGTTTTTTCCATTTCTCCAAATATTATCCGCAGCATTGAGAGCCAGCTCTCATTTAACTTTGGGTTAACAGTGACAGTCTCATCAATGCCACAGAGACAATGCTATTTCTGTACCTTTACTGGATTGTGACCTTCACTATAGTCCGGGGTTCAGCTTTCCCTCCCAGCTATGGTACCATGTTAGGAGCTCAAACTCAGCCTTCCACTATGACCAACGCCGCTCTTCCATTGCTGATGAAAAACTTTCCATCTCCTAAGTTCTTGCTTTGCAGTTGAAAATCCTTGTTTACAGACGAGTTAAAGAGCAGCTTAGTACCACAAAAAGGTTTCTGTCTGACAAGATTTATTTTATTTCTGTTAGAAGTAAAAGTTGCCTTGTTTTTTAGCATGAGGTGCTGAGACAAGGCACCAGCTCACGAGCTGTGTCAGCAGCAGCCCCGGGAGCAGACCGGTGCCTGGCAGCATTTCTCGACACCTTCTCGGGCTGCCAGGGGGAGAGAGCTCTTCAGCAGGGGATTAAAGACAGCAGTCTGTGCTTCCAAAATGCTGACCAAGCCCCGGGCAGAGGACTGACAGATCCTCTCCTGCAAACACGTATTTGCTAATCCCCTTTTTCTTGGGGACTCTCCAGACATGTAGAGATGTGAAGATCAAGATGCGCTCCCGTTGGCATGGATCTGAAGGTGACATGAAAGCTGCTCTGGAACAGAGATGTGATTGGTGCGGGTTTTGTTATCTGGTCAGCAGTGCTCACAGGCACCCTGCTCTCCCTGGAGAATGCTGGCTGCCACAAGGAGACCTCAGTGCCGGGTTATCAGGCTGTGTTTGGCATTGCGGCCTCCAGCGCTGGCAATATGGACACCGCTCACCTCCCCAGCCCAGCAGTGGCAGGAGGCACTGATGTTCTTATTGTGATATGGGCAATACACTGATGCTATGTGAGCCATCCCATTGCTTAGTCCCTCCAGGATGCCTCAGAGCAGCAGGAGCCTCAGCCACCACAGGGGAAGGCTGCTTGCTGCCCCGCTCCCAACCTGGCCCACTCCTGTAGCTCTCTGTGGGAGCTGTGTGAAGGGGGGAAGAGGGGCTTACTGCTGGATGGTGGGGGTGTTTCTCAGTGAAAATTGCTCAGTCTTTGCTAGGGGGGACTGACAGCATACCCCTGATAGATTACCCCGGATAGCCAAGCCTTTCCCCATATTATATGGTTTTGATCACAAGCATAAATGTACTTGGTATAAAACAGAAGGTCAGGAAGGTTTAAGACATGGTATATGAGAAAACATTTTCCAGATTTCAGCTTCCTCCGAGGTAATATGCAAGTGTAATTAAAACAGAACCTGGAAATATAGAGTACAGTACCCTATTGAAAGTGTGTTGTATGAGCTGAACTCCCTTCATTGATAGTTTTCCAAAACACACAGCTGCAATAATCTTTATCCAGGAGAAGGGAATAAATTAAGTCTGAACACCTCTGCATATAGTGCAGTACAGTGTATGGCACTGCACCCCATATAACCTCCTAGCGGTAATGGAAAGCCGAAGGAGGCGCATGTGGAAAACCTCTCTGACCAGCAAACATTTTCTTCTTCAGAAAGCATACAGATGGGAAGAAAAGCTCATGAAGCAGAGGCGGCTTAAGTACTGGGATGTCTTGTTCCTGAAGCTGTCTGCTCAAGTCGTTGAGGCTCTGCAATGGCAGGATGCCAAAGCACACTCCAAGCTTGACAGGTGGGGAGGGAAACGTCCTGGGCTTGCCCCAGCAAACAGCGACTGCTGACAGCAAGCTAAAGTGAACAAATAGGAGTTTATCATATTTAACAGTAGCAGCAGCCACCAGGATATATAAGCTTGGAAAAAGTTATCAGGTCCGACTTTGACTTCCCCTGAACGGCTCAGTCATGGAGTTCAGACTTTGCTCACAAGGCTTCACCAAGCGCAGGGAGGGCAGCAGCGAGGAGCCTGCTCCGTGCCACATCTGCCTGTCCTCCAGCAGGGCTGGCACAGGACAGGGGGAGCTCCCTCCTGCAGAACAGAGCAGGGACCACTCTGCACCCCTGGCCAAGGAATTCCAGGTCAGGGAGTGGATCTCCCTCCTTGCCAAACCTTGCAGGCTCCATTTGGTGTGCAGGATTGTACTTCCACTGAAACACTCACTTTTTCTATTTTTAAGATAATGTTCAGCCTGGGAAGCAGCGGTGGCCAATGATGTGTTGACAGTGACACTCTAAACTGAGTATTCAGTCTTACGGAGAGGACTAAGCATCTTTATGTTGTTAGTAATATAATTAACTTCCATTAAAATTCTTTTTTCAGCAGGTAATGTCATTTAAAGGTGGACTTGGTCTCAAAATGTCCAGATATACTCAGTATGCAAAGGAGAAAGATTCTGTGAAAGCAAAGTTTGACAGATCCATTATAAATCATCAGCTCAGTGCTAGAAATGCTGCTTTCCTTCAGCACGGAGCCTGAGCTAGAAACCAGCGGATCCCGGGTTTCCCCACGCCGAGTCAGACGGCCCCCCGATTCGCTTCTGGGACTGGGAGTTCCGGGAAGAGCAGCACAGAGACATCCAAGCGAGCCCTGGAAGAAGTCAGTCCACATTCACCAAGCCTCCAAGGGCTTGTTATCGCTGATTTGTGCTCCATCTCCTAGAAGGGCACATTAGGCAGGACACAGTGCCAGACCTGCGCTGGCTCCGTTGGTACATACAAGGCCCTTTCAGAACCTGGAGCACTGGGAAAGTGTGCTGCAAAGACAGTCAATAGCTGAGGGGCCAGCTGGCAGTCTCACAGTGTTGGCACTGAACCAGAGTTAATAAGACCTGCTGGACCTGAGCTGAGTTTTTGCAATTGGGTTTCTCTTTATCATGATTTCCAGGGTGCCCTGCAATATCCATACAGACTGTATTCCCTCTTGTTATCTGAAGGACCCCAGCCCCACTTGTTCCAGATAGCATGGAGAGATCCTGTTTCTCCATATGTTCATTAGATTTCCTTCAGCTTTCCCTCTGTGGAAGCAGGAACAGGCGGTTAAGAAGGAAAATCAATATCAAATTCTGCAGTTAGGTAGGAACTCTAGTCTGATGAGAGAAGAGGCTGAAGTGGAGAGATCTGTAAGATCTGTACTTCTGCCCTAGGCTGAGCGATGTTTGTCTTTTGGAACCAAGGAGCTCTCCCCTGGAATTGCTGGGACAATGATTGCCTTAGGTTGGCCTTGATTCTTCATGAGACCGAGAGGAGAAAAACTCAAGGAGCTGTCACAGAGCTATCAGGCTGTTATGAAAAGGTTGATTTACCTGTGCAATTACTTTCTGAAGGATTGAAATACATGCTTGCATAAAAATGACCGGTGCGATAGGAAAAAAGCACGTTCTGTGAAAACATTTGAAGTAAAATCAGATGCTAACAGGAAATTAGGAGGACAGAAATGTTAAAATATTTTCAAATGCCTTTGTTTAAAAGCTATATATCATTTCTTGTCTTTGTAATAATGACAACTGTGCTAGCTTAGGATAGGTAAATGCACACGTAGTCTCAAGGCCTCAATAGCCCAAGGAGCTCTGTGCAGTATGTGGAAAGGCTGTGGGGTCTTTTGAAAGTGGACAGAAATCCAAAGAAATAAACAGAGAAAGGTTGTTAGCTGCCAGAAGGTCTGACTGCAGAGTGGTCAGTGAGAAAATCATCACTGCCAGGGAGGAGGAAATGTAGCAAGTGAAAAATAGCAAAGCTGGTCATTGAGGTGCTTGATTCTTAAAGCTAAAAAGTGGAGAATTCAGGAAAGATTTGGCCTGGTGAATTCCAGCTTAGCAGAGCAGGCAATGCCCACCATGCTCAATTCCCAAGTGCAGCCCCTTCGCCCGTTCAGCGCTGCGCTGCTCGCTGAGAGACATGGGCGTTCTGCAAGGCAGAGGCCATGCAGGACCCGCATTGCTGTGCCACCACATTACATCTTCTATTTTTGACACACCTGCTTGTCTTTCTTAAAGGCACTATAATGACCCATTTAAAAAATAAAATAATAATTTAAAAAGTCCACTTCATTCTTTGAGAAAATCACAGAATCACAGAATGGTTGGGTTGGAAGGGACCTCAAGGATCATGAAGCTCCAACCCCCCCGCCACAGGCAGGGCCACCAGCCTCCACATTTAATACCAGCCCAGGCTGCCCAGGGCCCCATCCAGCCTGGCCTTGAACACCTCCAGGGACGGGGCATCCACAGCCTCTCTGAGCAGCTGTTCCATCACCTCACCACTCTCATAGTAAAGAACTTAAAACTAAAGTAAATAGTAAAGAAGTAAAAATTAGTAAAGAACTTAAAATCTGTGTGTATCCACCAGCAGGGTGAAGAAAAGCCAACGTGCAAAGCTGCATTAAGAAGTCTTATCTCCAGAACAGCCAACCAAGAGCTTCTCCACATCTCTACAGAGCTTCTGACAGCAAATAGCCTGAGGCCCATTTACTAATGCCAAGCTCTGCTCTTACCTAACACCTTTAGAACTGGACATCAAAGGGAGAAGAACAGGGCTCACACTGAGCATCTTTATGGTAAGCATGAAAAGATTTTCACAGTGGAAGACTGGAATGAGTTTCATATGGAAATGGGGAATCCCTCCATTGAAATTTTTAGGTGCACGTAGTAGAAACACGCATCAGAGAGAGCTAAGAATATTTAGTACCGCCTTGGAAGTGGAGGATGGCTTAGGTGATCTTTTTAGCTACATACCTATAGGATTTGCAAATGTTTGTAATTAATTACGCCAACCAAGGAATAACATAACAACCTGGAATCAAAGTCACAGCCTAGCACTCCCAAGCAAGAGCAAACATTTTAGAACTAGTAAATCATCTAAGCATCATAGCTGGTCTGAAACACTTCATCTAAAAATGACAGCTCCTCCAAACTGAAGTTTTGGGCTAGATAAATACTCAGTTTAGACAAGGTGGCATTCTGAGTTCAGCACTGAATTATTGGGTAAAATAGAGCCCCTGTGAGCAGAGTCCAGCGGCTGCCCTGCGTTAGAGGAGAGCCAGCTCCACCCAGCTCCGAGAAGAGCCCACAGTGTAGTAGTGCTTGGAGAGCTGCAGCCTGCGGGAAGCCCACCCGGGCTCAGCTGGGGAAGGATGGCATCCATGGGAGGGACGCAGCGGGAGCATGGGAAGGGAGTGAGGGTGAGGGAGCGGCACGGACTGACCGCAGCTTTCATCTTCCACTCCCCTGTGCTGCTCTGGGGAAGGAGGTAGGAGAGGTGCATGGGATCAGTGTGCTTCAGGTTTGCTTTTAGTTCTCACTACTCATGCCTGTTACAAATAGGCAATAAAATACATTAATCTCCCATAAGCTGAGTCTGTTTTGCCCATTTATTCCCATTTAACGCCCATCAGTGTGAAGCCACCACATTATGCTAGGGAGGCCTTTGCCCTTCCTCCAGTCTTTCTTGTGGCATTTTATATGATTAATTAGCAGTTCACTGAGTCAGAAAGTCAGTTTCTGTTCTGACAAATATTTAATTAACAGATGTCTGAGACTCCCAATTGATAATAGTCAAATATTCCTCCCTTGCAACTCTTCTTTTCTTATACATGCTGCAAATGGACTACATGCAATTAAACAGGGCTGTGGTCCTGACAGCTAAGTCAGTAGAAGGTGACCTGAAAGTGGATCTATACAGCAGCAAGATTAATCATAGAATCATAGAATCACAGAATCGCCAAGGTTGGAAAAGACCTCCAAGATCACCCAGTCCAACCATCCCCCTACCATCAGTATTTCCCCACTAACCCATGTCTCTCAGAACAACATCAAAACGTTTCTTGAAATTCCTACAGTGGCTTACATGGGCTAAACTGAATTGAAATTGTTAAGAAGAAATGTCAGGCACAACTTGGACCTCTGAGTTGTTTCAAAGGGCTTAGTTTCAGAGTAGCACCTTAGCACTGACGAAGTTCCTATATGCCTGTAACTAAGCTCCCTCCTGCTTCTGGGCTGTGAAATCACAGTGCCTTGTTGGTATATAGGATCCTTATTCCATCTTCACTACCTCGATAACAGGTGGATGCAGATTTTTTCCTCCCCGAGTTTTTCAAATCTGAATAAGCTCCACCCTTGCCCTTTGTGTGTTGATGCTTGCTGGACTGAGGCTTTAACTAATAGGCTAGAATTATATCCTCCTTCCTCTTCTGCACAACAGTCAACTTGTCAAAATGAAGCCTTGCTAACCAACACAGCAACCTTGACCTATAGATGTCATGTGCTCTAGAAAACTTTATGCTTCTCCAGAATCAAAGTTAATCCTAATCTGAACACAAAGCAGCCCACAACACAGTGTCTTCTCCTGCACAGCTTCAGGAAATGTTTTAATTGTTCTCTACATCTGGGCTATAACGATCCCACGAGGGCCTGAGATGGCTTCCTGGGCCTGCCTGGATTCTGCTGTGAAATATCAGTGCAAGACCTCATCAAGAGTGGTTCAAGCATTCCGGCCTCTCAAAATGGCCTCTTGGGGAAAGAGAGATTTCCCCTTTATCACTTGAAGGAAAGGAATCACTATCACCACGTTAGCAGAAGGACTGACAGGGATGGAGGTTTCACGTGGTTTGACAACACAGCTAAGCTGACAGAATAGCAGGCTGCTGCCAGAACAGCCAGTCTGCTCTCCCCACCCTGTCCCCAGCCATGCATTCCTGGCATTCCTCTGATCCTAAGGAGGGCTGGTTCAGGTAGATAAGTTCATAGATAATTAATCCTATTAAAAACAACAAAAAAGACAATTTTCAGTGGTCTCGCTTCTTCAACCAGCTCATTGGATCTGCATTCTTTTGATGAAAGCCAGTTGCTAGTACAGCCAGAAGAACCTTTCAGCTATTTTAAACTCTATCTTTTTAGTTGCATTAAATACTGGCACCATTGAACCAGACTTGCAGGAGCAAAAAGAGGCCTCTTCCAGCTCTACCCTGACACATGTGGATCATCACTGCACCCATCTGAATGGATGCAGCACGTTGGACTGCAGAGCACACCCCCAAGCATTAGAGTAAAGGAGCAACCATTCCTGCTGTCACCAGGCTTTTGTCACCACCAGTGACAAAGAGCAGACGTGGGCAGATGATGGAGAGTCAACTCTCCTTTTTTCTTGCTTTCTGCAGCCTGTTTCTCTGCCTCTAGCACACAGCAGTCCCATGCCCCTCTTTGGTCACACTTAGAAAATAACCAATATCAGCTGTTTGGAAGATTCTGCAATTTTTCACTCTCCTTTTTAGGCCTCTATTCTTCTCTAAACTCAATCTTCTTGCCTACTCACTCACCCAGTTGCCAGCACACATAGGGCCACTGTTAATGCCCTGGATGAACAAACACCAGCACTTAGATGGGAACTTCACTGCTCTGCTGGTGGGACTTCTTGGTGCTGTCTGAAAATGCTCACCCAGAAGGAGCAGCATGCTGAAGACTCACTATGACAGGTAAGACTCATGCACCAAACAGAGCTGAATGGTAGGAACTTGAGGATAACAAAACTGCATAAAACACAAAAAGGAGCATATTGCCAGTGTTCTGAGTGAGAAATCCTCCTAGAGATGACACTGAAATTCAGATCCACCACCAACTGTTCTGTCTTCACCTTTCACCAGACCCTTCGGATTCAGTCTGGCATGCTGTTTGGCACATGAGATAGAAAAGTTTGGGTAGATTGCCATGAAATTGGAGAACAAAGTAACAGAAAAAAAAAGGTAGAGGAATCTCAGGTTAGGGCACTAATTTTCTACTACTGAAACGTGTCAAAACTCTCCTGTGCATTATTAGCTGAGACTGGAAGAAACCTAGGCTGGTATCAGGAACTGGCATACCCACTGTATGTCTGACACACAGCTCCTAGCTGGAAAGTATCTGCTGTGGTGGACAGGTTACTGCAAAGCACCGAGACTCCTCTGCCACTGACGGAAAGTCTTTTCACTGTACCATTATATCACAAAGGGATTCTTGAGCTTCATCACTTTCAGTGATTCTAACTCACTCATGGCAAAAAGGAGGCTTCAGAAATGGGTATGCATTCCCCTCCGTTGCCTTCTCACGCACAAAAAAATGGCTGTTACGAATGGAATTCAACATTGCAATGAGTTGATCACACAGAAGACAGCTAGGCAAACAGGATGAAGCAGAACTTAGCTCTGACCTTCCTCCCTAGAACTGGCAACAGGCACAAGAGCCAAACGAAATAAGAGTGCATCCCTGAGAGAGATCTACAGTGCGCCGTGTTGCTCAATATCCAGCACTGCATCAGAACAACTTGTTCAATAAACACGTTGTCAGATAGTTAGACCTATTTTGACAGTGAGTTGCAGTGAGCCAGAACATGTCTGAAAGCACTGGTTGCCGTGCAGGGGGATCTGGGACATCTGTGGAAAGGAAGCCCAAGCAGGTGTCTCCATTGGCCCCGTGAGAGCTGACATTTAGGGACATGTGAAAGAATTCTAAAGACTACTGTGGAGTTTCAGGGCCATTAAAACAGCTTCTACTGCCCTCTGGAGAAGCTGCCGTCCCCATAAATATGTGGGGAAAGAGGGGAGGAGAATATTATAGCTCCCCAAGCCCTTCAAGCCAGCACCACGCTGAGAAGCGCAGCCTTCGTCCTCCCCAGCTGCTCTTGCTCACATCTGCAGCAGCCTCCCATGCACCAGCACCATGCACGTTTGTGAGGTGACGTGGATGTGATCCAGAGTAAGCCGTCTAACCTGGCAGAAGCAGCCGCCCAGCTCTGCAGCCTCACGGCAGCCGATGGCAGCAGGAGGAGCGGGCGGGGCCAGGCGCTGAGGCAGGCGGGGCTGCCCCTGGCAGCAAGGCGTTGTGTGGATACTGGCACCGCACGCTGCCATCTCTACGTGCGTACACCACCTCCTGCTTAGGGCAGACAGAGAAAACTGCTGCTGCCCTACGCCATGTAGACGAGATAAAGTGCGGCCGCCATCACCCTCATAGGTAGGGCCTTGTAGCAGAGAGGCATCGCGAAGCGGGCTGGCACGGCCTTACCACCTCTACCCTTGCGAACCAGACCGAAATCCAACCCACCTCCACCCCGCCCAACCGTGAGGAGACGGCGGCGCACCTCTCCGTGCGGCACTGCGCCTGCGCGCCCCGCGGGGCGGAAGGGGTGGGGCCGCTCTGCCGGAAGCGGCGTGAGGAGGCATGGCGGCGCTGGCGCGGGCCGCGGTGAGTGGCAGTGGCGGGTGGTGCCGCCGAGAGAACGTGAGGTGCTTTGCAGCCCAGTCTGTCTGACTCCGTCTCTCTGGTCCCTCCGGTTCGCCAGCCGCCCTTTGAGCGGCGAGTTCTCATCCTGAGCTTACCGGCGTGCCTGGGGTGAAGGCTGCCGGGCAGCGCCGTGCCTCGCTGCGAGCCCTGCGCACGGCGCTCTGTATCCGCGCTCCTGGAGCGCTGCCCCGGGAGAAGGACGGGGGGCGGCTCCGATCCTTCCTCCAGAGTGTGTGCTCCCACAGGAACGGTGGCAGACCAGGGGCTTTGCGCTTGAGGCCTTCTTTCTCTGCCCATTTTGCTGTGCTTTGGCCGTGGGGGGCTGTGCCGGGCAGTGGGGATGTGCGTTCCTGTGGATTCTCGTCTCCGTTGGAGGTGTTGGGAGGTGATGATGTGAGGCTCCAGGTTTTGCATCAAGTGGCAGAGATTGGGTTCCCTCGAGGATGGATTCCCTCCCACTCTCCTCCTTGTTTTTTTCTCATGCATTTGTGTGCGTTTTGTCTATCAGTTTTTAAAGCCTCTGCAGCACGTTGCCAGGTGTCAGCAGAGGGCCTAGAAAAGGGAGCTTGGTGGCTGGAGCTGATTTGTGCCACAGCATGAACACAAGGATGGCTGATGCTGTCAGGTGGAGACAGGCTGGTGACAGAAATGCAAGGCCTGTAGTCACAGAGCAGTGCCCACTTGTGAAATTAATTCACCTCGTTTCTGGAACTGATGCCTCAGGGTGTGGTTTCACAATGGTGAGCCCTTTCAGTCCAGCTGAAAACAGCTGAGAGCAAATCTGCCTGAGAGCGACTGGAATGCAGTGAGCTGAGCTCCTGTTTCCTGCTTCAGTGCCTGTGCTCTGTCCTTGCCTGTGGCTCTAGGCTGTTGCATACCTCTGCGTGCCCCAGCATTTTTCTTGGCCCCTGTGCTCTTATATGCCAAAGCAGCAGAACTGGGGCAGTATAAAGTTAGTTTCCTGCTGTTTTAATGAGTTGAAGAGGCAATTGCTAGCAAAAAGGGAGGGGGAAGCCAGGCGGGAGTGGAGCGGAGGGCTGGAGAGCAGTGAGTCACTGAGGGTTCAGCTGTCCCTGGAGCTGTACCCCAGGGTGCCGGTTTCAGTGAAAAACAGCACGTGAAAGGTGCAGGTTTGTCTCCTAGGCTTCCTGTCCCTATGCAGTGCTCCTCTCTCATCTGCTTCTGATATTCATATTGCAGAGGAAGCTGCTTGAACTTTTCATCTTGGCTGGAAGAAATTCTTTTTGGACAAGATGTAGTTGTCTGCCATTTTTGTGGTCTGAAGCACCTTGATTTGTGATTAGAGAAGCACAGGAGTTGTAGTAAGTGGTGAGAGTACAGAGATACAGATAGGGGGCAGGGGATTTCTAGCTGCAAGCAACAGTTCTGCTCCAGCTATGTGATATCATATGGTTGCTGATCCATGGCATTTCACGCTATCATCTTTTGCAGTAGGATTTAATAGTTGCCTAATCAAACGAAAGCAAATCTTCAGCCTTTAAACATCTCTTCTTTGTACTGAAAATAAGAAAGGACAGTTTTGTTTTCTTCCAATTTTCAGGCTTTCGCAGGCACTCACTGCATGATACAATCCGGGGTATTCTCTGAACGTTTCAGTTAATAGTTCTGTTGTGGTAGAACCATCCTCTACCTAAGAAGAGGTACTGATGAGTAGTTTGTCTGCTACCTGTGGCTTTCCTAAAAGTTGCCAGAAAGGGTTTAGAAGGCCATAGGTATTTTCTTTCACCTGGATCTGGATAGGACAGCTGGCTGCAGGCTACCACGGAGTAACTCCATTTGATTTAGACTAGGCTTGTTTTCTTTCAGCCATATTGTAAAGAAAGAACAGCGTTTGTGGTTTAAATGGGAGGTGATGTTCTACAAATAGTGATAATGGCTTAGGGAAGATACCTTAACACACTGTTTTCCCTTATTTCCTTATGTTTTTAATGGTAAATATCCCTTTTAATCCCCTTTTTAAAATTTTAAAATCCCTTTTTTTTGCAATGCCTGTTGTGGCTTAGCAGCACAGCACTGGGAGAAGCAGCTGCAGGAGGCAGCGACTGCACGTGGGGGACAGCAGTGGCTCTGCAGCAAAGGGGAACAGGAGCTCGGTTTGTCTGTCCTGTCCTTTGGGCAGATCTGCTGCAGTTGTACTTTCACTGGCACCACTGAGAAGAGTCTGGCCATATCTCCCCTCATCCCAGTGCCTCTATCTGCACATTGATAAAATTGCATTGGAGTTTTCTTTCCTGAAAGCTAAACAGTCCTAGCTCCTGCAGCCTCTCCTCACATGTTGGGTGCTTCAAACCCTTCATCATCTTTGTGTCTGTTAAAAAAATAAAGCTATTTTTATAAGAAAAAAAAGCCTATTCTCTCTAATAATATATACATCGTTTCCAATAGTAATGTAGATCATCTAAGAAGGAGACAAGTATTATACTAGCCTGAGTATAACAAGTAAATGAAAGATGCAAAGATAACCCTCTTTTCTATATTGCCTGTAATTCCTGTTAAGGAAATTTTTATTGTTGAAATTTACTGGGACAACATATGCATTTTGAAGCACTAAAATGCATCTTCGTCGTACTCAGGCACTGTATAGAATCTGAGTGTTTGAGTGCCTTTTGGAGATCGTTCAGTCAATGGAATAAGTTTCTGAATTCATTCTGTAGGTATAAACGTCACGGCGTGTTTTATGGTTTGGGCAGCCCACTGCTTCCTTTGGCTGATCTGCTTCTGCCATCACGCTCAGGTTGCATGACTTTATTGGAGGGCAAGGGATTTTTTTTTATAGTCAGAATTTATGCTTCTGTTGAATGCAAGTTTGGAATTTAATCTGAGGGTTTTGTTTAAATCACTAAAACCTGTGGAAACAGGAGGACAGCTCAACTCTTCTTGAGCATTAGAATCCTCCTTTTCATTGCTCGTCTTGTTCCAGAGCTGCCAGGCGGAAGTAACTCAATGGATAGCAGCTTGCAGTGGACTTTTACAGACGGCCGTGGTCCAAGGCCAGTGTAGAAGGATGCTTCATGGTATTTTCCAGGTAGGGTATCACTGTACATGTACTGTGTAAAAACTGAGGCTTCCAGAAGTGCTGTCCTTGCTTCACTGTTGGTATATTGCTGAAATATCAAGGCAACTTCGATGATTTTTGCTGCTGACAGAGTGAGCTCCCCTGCTCTCTGTAACACAGTTGTTGTCATTCTACCAATGTAGTCTTTTAGTGGGAAAGAATATGAAACTGTTCTGAGTAGATTACATGTAAAAATTGAAACGTAGATGTTGTTTTTCCAAAGCAGCTGTTAGACCTTTGTCACATTTGCAGTTAACTGCCAGCATTTTATTGTATATAGCATAAATATACCACAGTAGCCTTAGGCTTTCTAGCATTGATAGTATGTTTGCCTTGCACAGCGCAACATAGAGTAATATTGTTTCAGTATAAAAGCACTGCTTTGCCTTGCTGCTCACAGTTCTCAAGTAGCATTGGTAGTGTCAGATTGTGTCTATCCATAGTAAACTAACCATAAGGTTGCTTAGTAACAGCTAACAGTTGGAGGTTAAAAACCCATATATGAGAATGCATTAAAAATGCAAATGGGAAAAGATGCAGGCTATCTGAACAGAATTAGGGTATGTCTGAGTGTTTTCTTCTTGCATGCAATAAAAGCAGAGGAGATTAAGCCTCCTCTTCTGTATGTTATGTCTGGACGAGTGGTGTTGGAAGTAGTGAAGGAAATGGGTTGTCTTCAAGTTGACTGATAAAATTAAAATTAACTCTGAGCTGCCAGTTTAGTTTTAATAGGTGTCTGGGAATGACTGCACTGTACATAACAGCATATTTACTTCATCTGAATTTATTCATAAACAGTTGACCACTAATCTGGGTAAGCTGGGAAGATGCTGTAGATGTGTGTCCCGCTTCTTACGTGGAGATGCTGCTTGCTTTTACGTGATGTTATTCTTTACTGTACAGTAGCTTTGTAGCACAAATCATGTGCCATGTAGATGTTAAAGTGACAGCCATTACTGTGCGATTTGTTTTACTCAAGTCTTGGCCACAAAGGCAATTGAATGGACCATAAAGATAAAAGTAGCATGGCCTGTTTTCCTGCCAGGCCAGGAAGAATAATTCCTTACTGAAAGATTAAGAGAATGTAATTGTGAGGAAATCAAAGCAGATAGCTTGTCATTTTTGAGTTCTGCCAGTCCGTGCCATCAGTACATTTTCAGAACACTTAAAAATATGTAGTGTGAAGCATTAAGCATGGGCAACCATTTTGTTTGTAACAGTTAGTAATGGATTTGTGCTTTTTGTAGCATAAAGTTCTTCAGAATTGTACCAGATTGGCTTGGAAGCAAGGTAAGGATCATTGTTGTAAAGTTAAGTCTTCACTAGTCAGTGGTCTCTTCAATTTTTCCTTTTCTTTCTTTGTTCTGTCCTTTTTACTAGAGATGCAAGACTGGCCAGTTCCAGCTGCCTAAAGCCTGTGGTGGATTGATTGAAGCCAGTGGAGCCAAAACGCATCAGAATAGATCGATTTACAGTACGAATAAGGTTAGAAGAGTTTGATGTTTTTGTTATTGGAGGGCACTTCGTGCTAGGAATTAGAGGTAACAAAATGCTTTGAAAACATGTAGCTGATTAATCTGTCAAATGGCTTAGAGTAGCATTAGTAATGGGTCCAATAATTTGAGAAATACTCTGTTGCTTTCCAGAAAATGAAGTGCTAGCGTAGGAAAGTCAAATCACGGCTGGATTGTTTGTGGTGAAGGTTCTTATAATAAGCCCAATAAGGAAAGGAGGTAAGTTAAGGAGAGTAGTTATTGGTGGCATGGGTGGCAGATGCTGTCTTCTCACCTTCGGAGAAGGAAATGCAGAAGTTGCCCATCCATATTGGAAGTGAATGAGTCCTGATTCCTTATGTTGGAGATAATGTGTAACAAAAGTTTTGCCGTCTGCTGAACTGAAAGTTGTCATGCTGTATATTAATAAAGACTAATTACTGTTATACTTCTGATTGATATCTGTATTATTTTGTTAATTTGTGATGTCTGCATCTCTTCATTTATTGTCTTTCATCTTAGTATAGAAGTCTTCTGGAGCATGAATCACCTCCAGAACTTAATCAAAGGGAATCAGCATCTATCAATTAGTAAATGTCCCGATCCTACTCCTGCTATTTCATTGTGAACAGAATGGCAAAATAGGATGTTCATAAAAGAAAAGGGAGGGCAGGGAAAAGGGCAGTAAGGAATTTATGGGTAAAACTTGCATAAAAACCCAATGTTGCTGTCTGTCTGATTATGTATTTTGCTGGTATAAGTGTTAGAAGTGTTTGGAATTTGAATTGCTTATTTTGACATGGGTAGTTAAAATGAACAAGGGGATGTGTGCAATGAACTACTGGCTGCTCCTTGCATCTGGTCCTTAACTACAAGTTTTCACTTTTTTTCTTTTTTAGCCAGTTTCTCAGCTTTTCAGCTGGTGAAGCAAACCAAACATTTTTTCAGACAAAGAGTGAAACAAACAAACTGGCTTGGACCACTTACATCATGAATTGAGCTAAGAATAGAATCCAGGCTCTCAAAGCTGGGGCATAGCTTAATCACTGTGCCTGCCTGGGACACCTCTTACATTTGCAGAAATACCATTTGGAGGGCAGATCTGGGAGAGCAGAGGGTGGTAAGATGATAGATCTAACAAGCCAGAAGTGGCGTGTAGATCTTCAAGTTGGGAGCGAGGGCCTTGGCTTTGATGTAGTCCTCATTTAGCCCATTCCAGTACAAAAGTAGAGAGGGCTATAAGGGAGCTTCCTGGTTAAAATAGCCTTGATGTAAGAATCTGTGCAGAGAGGAGGCGTCTTACAACAGGATAGGTAAGGTAGATAAGTTTTTGGACTGCAACCTTATTATTTTGAATAGGGAAATACTGACTTGTCTTTGAAATGTGAACTTGATGAGCTACCCCTGGTGGAAAAGTGGTTTAGAATTAAGGGGAAGCTCCAGTTGTTTCTTTTTTATATTTTTTGACAAAATGAAGAGGATTTTTGTTTTGAACACTCAGTTTTTGTGTCTTGAGCAAGAGAGATGGGCTTATGTGCCTTTCAGCGTTTTGATGAGCTTGTTTAAATATTAAAGGAGAAGGTTTCAAAAATGTTTTCTGTTTGATTTTATATATGCTTGAATGACTGTTTAATTGCATTTAGCTACAGTTGTAGCATTGTCAAGATGAACTGTACGACTCTGTCCATACACTGAACTCACTGCTTAAATCCCCTCTGCATTTCCTGAGCTAGTTGAGTCAGACTTCTGGATGAAGAGTCATGGCAGTTTGTGGCAGAAGGGTGTTCTCTGGTCTTTTATGCTTTTTGGTGATGGGCTAACAGCAGCTGAATCAAGATAGTGTTGGCTTTTAACTTAATTTCCTCTGCATAATGAAAAGTCTGTACCAAAGGAGGCTTCTTAATGCATTTGTAGACAAGAGACACGTTGCGAAGCTGGTGTGCCTGGGTTCACTAGGTATTTAGTATCATTTTAATTGATGTGGAAGTTGATTTAGTGAGCTTGGTGTGACAGTGGTTATTGGGACCAAAGTTTTCCACTGAATGTATCCTATTGTTGCCTGCCTGCCTTATGAAGACATCCTTTGATGTAAGATAAAGGGTCATTTTTAGTGCAGAGAAGAATAATGCATGGGATAATCTTGAAAGGCCAAGTACTAAAGATGGGATTAAATCTTTATTTACATACTCATAAACTCACTGGGTCCCATCACATGTGGCAGAGGATTGGAAAGTACCTTTAGAGATGTGGCTGTTCTGCATGTTGGCAGTGGACTGGTGAACAGGTTTAATGGCCAGCATTCAAAGCAAGGGTCTGGGGTCCTGGACAGCGTGACGCTGTCTTACGAGGTGACTGGTAGGTGATCAGATGGCACTGAGCACATTTCTTCATACTGATCGAGGCACGATGGAGGTAAAGGCATTAATAGCCATCTGTAGGTTGTACATGAGTACAAATCATTTTATCTCAAATGCCCTCTGTGTGCCATGGAGATAGATAAAGTCTCAAAGCTACAATTTTTATCACCTTTGCAGTTAGTTTTTTATTGAAGTATATCAGCTTGAGCTGGATATATGTCAGTGTTTTAATACTTATTTATCATTCATGTCATTTCAGAAATTACTCATGCTAAGGAAGCTATAGAGAATGTACAAATTATGAGAAATCTGAAAAGCTTTCTGTATGTGAAGTGGCTATTTTAGGGCTTTCCTAAATTAAGGACTGATCATTGATGGGCATATGCGTAATACTAGTCTATACAACTCATGGAAGATACTGAGAAAGGGACCCAGCAATGGCAATCTGTAACTTCTTATGAATTTGGGGCTTTCAGTGAACTCGCAAGGTTTGAGGCACAAGGGAATTGATTTTGCACAACAAAGCAGTGAAATTTGTGTACCATTAGCGTGCTGTGGGGGTTCAATGTCCAAAAACTGTTTGGGGTGCTGAAATTGTAGCTTCCAAAAATAAATGAGTGCATGCACTTCTGGTACAGGGATGAATCTTTAAAGCTGGCCAAGTACACCCTTGGGAGCTGCAGTGTATGTGACTGTATTTCCCTGCTCTTCTAAGTAGCTCTTCCAAGTACCTGCAACTGGTCCTTGCTGGAGCTGGGGCACTGGTCTGAGTGTTCTGGCCATGCATGGCAGTTCTTACTTTCCTGAATTGCTTCCCTACTGAGAAGATTCTTGGTATGTTCATGTCTTAGGAGGAAGTGCATTGTGAAATTCCATCAACTCAAAGCAATTTAACTTTCCTTCGTCAGGGAACTTTCTCAGATGAAAATGGTTCACAGCTGCATTCCTCAAGTGTTATGTAGGAGATTCGCTTGCAGTAGGTTTTGGTTTGAATGGTGAAAACTAGTTTATTGATAACATAATATTTATACCAAATTCATTAGAATTAAGTATACTTGATTCATTAGAACTTACTTTCTGGAGTACAAATGGCAGCTATATTTTGTGGTTCAGTACTGCCGTGATGTTTCAGGCAGAATGCCATGAACATTTCTTATCAGCCTAGTGCTGTTTAAGATGTGTAGGTGCAACCTTTATCTTCGTGTTTGCAGGCACTGCAAGTCATTGAGGACAGAATATTTCTCTGATCTCGATTTTCTGCAAATAAAATTGAAAATAACTGTAATGGGAATAAGAATCTGGTGGAGCTTTTCAGTTACAACAGTGGCTTCCTGTAGCTTCATTAATTTTAAGGGGAGCTGATTGGTTTATGTAACACATAATTACTCTAGAATACAGTATGTCTGTGAGAATGAGAGAGAATGTGAAAGGACCCAGAATTTATCTTATTTATGATTTATGCTCTCTTTCTGTGATTTATTTACTCATTTTACCTGCTCAAGTAAGGGGCAATCATTCAGAAAGAGTATGGTAATCCGGAATAGGAGCACTGTTTAGAAAGCAGATTTCTGTTTAGAAAGCAGATTTCAGTCAGAGCCTGAGCTTACAGTGGAATGCTTGTATTTATAAATAGAGGAATGTCAGGTAAGAAAAACAGGATGCTATTCTGCAGAGAAAACTTCATTGTGTGTGTTTTGTTGAACAAGGCAAGTAACCAGAAAATCTAAAATTCTATTAAGCTTGTAGCTTGCCTAAAATGGTCTGTCAGATCTAATTGCTGAGACTGACGTGATAATCCTTCTATTTTACAGCAACTTTCTGCAAAAGATTCTGTGCAGACCTCTGAGGAGAAAGTGGGTCCTCTCACAAGGATAATAGAAGCGATGGGTTTCACAGGCCCGCTGAAGTACAGCAGATGGGTAAAGCGTTTATTTGTCATCTTCTTGTTTAATACTTCTGGTTTTCTTAAGAAAAAAAAAAACAAGCAGAAAAACCCATAACCAACTCTTTTTTCTTATGTTGGGAGCAATACTTATATGGGACAATTCTGATTATTACCCATATAAATTATTGCTTTGTAATGTGGGTGTCTGGTAATCCAGAGCTGGAACCTGCCCTGGTTGGTGTGTTGTCATTACTGATGTAATCAGGGGTATTGGCTTTGGTTTGTAGAGTCTTAATTAAGCCTTCCTAAATTTCTTCTGATATCCTATTTTCCTCTTCATTGGTGCACCAAGGGACATGATAGCAGCTTTATTACCTTAAAGTAAGTGCAACGTCCACGTAGGCCAGCCTACGTGTCTCTGATAAATGGCCAACAGTAGTTATCTAGAAAGAATTTAATTACAGGAACATCGTATAATGGTACTTCTCTCATGTGCTCCTCTACCTTTCAGCAGTTTCAGCACAGCGTAAGCATTTTTCTGTAGTATCCACTGATGGATTTTTGTTCTGTCAATTTGCACAGTTGCACTTGAAACTCTCACTAGTGTCCATAGCATCCTGTATCACAGAGTTCCATAGCTGACGTATATGCTGTGGGATGAAGTACAGTTGTTTTTAGTTATTTTTTTAATGGTGATTTTTCTTTGCTTGGGGTGAACGTTCACATTCTCCCATTCACTTGTGACTCTGTAGTCTCAAATACGCCATATTAGCTGAGCCTCCCACTGGACTGAAGGGGACCTACCTAACTTGTTCCTATTGCTGGATCTCTGTCATGTTTTTATTTTTGTTGGCTTTCTGTGATTCTTTCAGTGCTCTGTATTTCTGTGCAGGAGGATCTCCCAGATGGACGGCAGTGAGATGTGTTACCACTGCTGTTTGTGTTGCTTTTCAGTCATAGCCTGGGGCAAAGTCACCAGAACACCTTCGGTGTTTTTTAAATAGTCCTTCCCTAAAGCTGTTGTTAACAGTGATTAAATGAGACCAGTTCTGTAGAACAGCTTCAGTTCCATCTGCAGAAATGAAAAAGGCAGAGGTGAAATTCTGAACTTAGCTTTGAACCAGGACATGGTGTAAAGCAGTCACAGGACAAGGTGGCATGATTCAGTGACTGAGAAGGGCTGAGCCCATCTGTGCCAAAGTCAAAAGGCTGTCAGGTGCTTTGAATGCCTGCAAGGCAGAGCGGATGTTCTCTGAGACTGGTATGAAGCAGTTGCTTATCGCATCTTGCCCCTCAGAAAGAAAATACAAAGAAAAGATAACTGTATCTTAAGAGGGTGAGTTATTTTGTTTAAAAATCAGTTGCTTTTATCAGGTGCTGCTAAACCTCATGAGAAGAGTAGTTTCTCTCCCGTGTGTTTGTATACATATTGTTGTAATAAAGATTCTCATTAGCTACAAGTGTTGATTCAGAGTTCTCCTTAATTGCTTCTCTTTACTGCCTGCTTTTGGCTAGGGAACTTGGGTTTGAAGAGAGTTATTTTGTGGTTAGGGCCCAGGAGACCTGAGTTCATTTTTGGCCTTGCCAGTGCTCTCTATGAGATCTTAGGGAAGTTTCTTAATATTTCTGTGTTTTTTTTTTTTTACCACTTTCTTCTCCCTCCCCCCTTACCTCTTTTACCCACCAAAACCTCTATGATTAAATTTCACCAGTTTCTCCTGTGTTACTTGCCTAATTTAAAGGCTGGATTGCAGAAACTGCTCTTTACAATATGTTTTTAATGTTTAGTAATGCCTGTTCTGGGGCAGTGGCTTTCACAAGGGAGATCTCTACTCCCAGGCCAGGCAGTGTTTCCTTTAAAATGGAAACCTTCACAACTCCAGTAAATGGTGTAAATTATTTTACTGCAAGAATTTTAGACGTGCACTCAATTGTTGAGAAAGCTTCTAATCCTTCATTTTTGACAGAACCCTGTAAAAATATAATAGCCCCAGTGTTTCCACAGCTGATCAATTGTAACTTCCCTATCTTGGTTGGAGGATATACAAATAATACTTTGGCAACTTGAAGTGTCATTCAACGGGTGTAGGGTGTTTATCTGTAGCATAGTGATTACTGACACAATCCCTTATAGATATCAATTAAAAATAAACCATTCAGCCCAGTACTTCTTCCTGGCCTCCAGTTTTTTATTTCTTTTTTGCTTCCCTTGAGATAGATGGAAAGGAATGGATAGCAGTCCTTCTCTTTCAGATCTTTTCTGTCATTTCTTGTTCTCTTTGAAGCTTCAGCACATATATCTTGGCTATATACGATGCCCTAAGGTGTTTCTGGTGGAATGGCAGGCCACGAACAAAATTAAGCTCTGAAGCACCTGAAATATACCTCGTATCATTCATCATGTGGCATTATTTCCTTGCCTTTGTAGCTTTGCTGGTCAGTTTTCATTACTGTGGGGAGGAAAAAGATACTTCTAGTACATGTCTGGTATATAACTTCTTAAAAATTAAATTATCCACAACACTCTTGTATACATAAACAGTGAAAATTATTGGAGGAAACCCAGAGCTGTGAGTTGGAATCTCTGGAGTCTATGTGGAGAAAGCCATTTCAATTATTTTTGTGATGCAGATGTTAGATTAATCTAGATTTAGAAGGGTATTCGTGAAGTCATTTAGCCATGTTTTGGGGTTTTTTTTTGCCTCAAGGTAAGATGAATTATACTTTGGTAATTCCTGAGAGTTAATATGATGTTTAGTGTGCTCTTGAAAATCTCAAGGGGTTGTGATTCTCAGAAGTCTTTTTAGAAGATGGCAGCATACGTGTTTAACAAAACCAGTAGTGTTCACTAGCTCTCATCATGAATACTTTGTGTGTTGTCTTTTCTTTTTCTTTAGAAGATTAAGGTAGCAGCTTTGCGCATGTACACATGCTGTGTGGAGAAAACTGACTACGAGGAATTTTTTAACAGTAAGTCGTGAATTTGATGATATTAGAATTTGAAGTATTACCCTGATGAGAGAAATGCTGATAAAAATTGCATGTAATTATAAATAAGAGAGCAGTTAGACTTGCCAGGGGCCAACAGTGCATGGCCAACAAGAAGCTGTCTGTGCTACAACATTACACAGGGCAGAGGTGCAGGGGAGTGCTCTGGAGTCTGAAGTTGTTAGATTTTGTGTCCTGTAGTGATCAACAAGGGTGGGATAGGTAAAAACTCAGAATAACCTGGAATTGGAAGAATGTTGCCTCTTCTGTTACTGAGAGTGAGATAAATGAAGAATCCAGATGCCTATTCCTTTTTTTCCTGCGGTCCAGTGGTCTCTGTGTCCTATCCTTCCCATGACTAGTTCTGAGAAGGTCCGGTGTAAGGCATATCTTTGTCTGTTCATCTAGTGCAAAAAGTACTGAGAGGGGTTTGTTGTATGGTGTTGCCGCTGCAAAAATTTCCAGTGGTTTTCAGAAGGTTTTCCAAAACTCTGATGTGGTTTCAGAGGTGGTAGAAGGGAGAGAACTCTATGGGCGGTTGAAGTCGTCATTAGTGATCAGAAAACTGGAACCTCGCTTTTGCTGTGCACGTACCTCTGCTCAGCTGTATGCCCTCTCAGACCTTCCCTTCTTCATCATGTTTGCCTCTCAGATGGAGGTGTTACTATTTTTAGCTGTTGTTTCACTCTGCTTAACAGATTAATTGTGAAAAGATGAATAAATGTTTCCCTAGAGTAAAGGAATTTCAGAATGTGTCTGGGAAGGAGATGCCGTGTCTTTTCTGTGCCACAGATTGTCAGGCTCAGTACTGAGTAAAAATTACTTCAGTTGTATTCTTGGCATTGCCTTGCTGTTTTAAAGCAAAAATTCTCAGAGCTCTCATCTTTAAGTGTATCACAAAAGCAGGTGATCTTTCCCTCACATTTCCCCATTCTCTCCAGAACATCACTGCTGCTCCTTTTCTCTTTTTGCTCTACAGTATGAGTTGTAGCCAGTCCAGCTCTGATTTTACACCTGGGGAAATCTTACTGCATACACTTGAGACCTTTGTTCCATGAGGAAATAGCTTGTTCTGCTCAGATTGACAGTGTGTGATGTGTCTGCTGCTGTTATAAGAATCCTGTGGTGCTGGAGTCTTTGACTGTGGTTCCAAAGAAACCATTGCTCTGATACAAAAACAGATGTAAGGAGTTTCTGTTATGGTTCTCTACCTGCAGCTGTTTGGGAGATTGGCTTTAAAAACTAACAGGCATGTGATGTGATCTGTGTTTAAAGAGTAGTTCCCCTGAGAGATGGTTTGGATGAGATGGACAGGGACCTTTTACACTGATATGAAAGGGCTTAGGCTGTAGTTTCATGGGTAGCTGAGTTGAAGCAGTGGCCAAAGGGAAAAGGCTCAATTCTCCATTTCTTCCTGTGCTCCTCACGAGCTCTCTGCCTGCGTTCTGGACTGGAAATTACCGTATCTATTGAAGTGTGTAGGTCACTGTAAGAAACTAGTTCAGTGTTTTGCTGGCTTACTGTTTTGTTGTGTTAGGGAGCTAGTAGCACGTGGAAGGGTCTGATGGCAAGCAGCTGTGGCATAAATTGAGTGATGAGGAATATGTGTTTAAAGAAGGGGAAACATGGAACGATGCAAGATATCCAACTTTTAATTCAGGTCATCCTCTTTTTTTTAATCAAACTAGATCAATGAGAATGGGGTTTTCCTTTCCTGAGTTCTTCCTTTTTCAAGTAAGGATGTGCAACCCTTATGCCAGGACCACAGTTCGTTCCCAAAAGAGCAGTCTGGGTGACTGGACTAGTAGGAGCAGGAAGCAGTTACCCTTAGCTCTGTCTCTCAGTGATGTAGCAAGCAAAGGTGCACCTGAGTCCATGCTGCGGTGGGTGCTGCACACCTACACGATGAATTGCACTGTTCAGGACCCTCTAAGAATAGTAATGTGCAGCATGGGACCCAGCTCAGGTCTGTCCTCACTGAAACTGGCTGCACTCAGACCTAGCAGAGTATTTTTTCTTTTTTTCGTGGCTTTGCTGCCCCCAGCACTTCTGGCTGAAGTTGCATGGTGTTGAGATATCCAAGTGAACTGCGCAGAGTCAGCTCTGGTCTCTGGAGAGCTTATTAGCTTTTTCTCTGTAGTTTGTGAAAGCCGTTAACCTACTGAGCTGGCCTTGAAAACAGTACACCCATGCATGTGTAAAACGGTTTGTGGGCTGATTAACCCTGTGTGATCAGAACTGGTTCTTCAGTGTTTCTGGACTTGCTTTTGTGATGTGGTTATGCTGTGGCTTGAATAATAACTGCATGACCATGGGGATCTGACCGTGCAGATTTCTCTAAGGTGGTTTTCCAACAGGTGAGATAGACTGCCTGGGTATTATGGTGCTGAGGGCTAGAGCAATGATATAGAAAGTGCAGTAGCCTATAAGATGTGCAATACTCAGTGTCTTTCTGATGATACCCAGTGAACTTTCTGAGAGTTTTTCTAATGCAGAATGAGCCCTGTGAACTGCCTTTCTCTGTGTTATGCTTTTGAACAACAGTGCCCAAAATACATGAGTTGTGAATCCACTGTAACATGTGAAGGAGGTGTTGCAATTGAGGCTGTCCAGCATTATACTGCAGTTAATTTTATGACACCTGCCATTCTGCTGTCCCTTTGTCCATAAATGATCATAAAGCAAAATTTTGGGAACTTTAGTTAAGGGCTGATGTTCCAAATGTCTGCTACCCTGTACTGCTTGTGTGGAAAGTGGAGCTGTTTTAGGACTTGAGATGTACTTTGTGTAAAAGAGAACAGAGTAGTAGTAGAGGAATAGCTAGATTACCAGCACACAACTTTCTGTGTGTGAAGCTTGCAAAGTTTGGGTAGTTCTAAAAAAATGAAGTAACCCTTTGTGAGGATAATGCCTCACATCTTATACTTGAAAGACTAGAAGAGCCTTTAGAATCAGGTAGGTGATACTGAGAGCTGAGCTGGAATTTGTTGATGAGCCCGAACTATAGGGTTGCCACAATTCATCTTGAACTGTTAGTACTATTAATTGCTCCACTGTCCTGCAGTTATGGTAGCAAAGTGATGGCTCTATTTCCAGTAGTTTCTAGTGGGGCTAACGAAGCAGCACAGAAGGGCTGGACTTTCCCTACAGCACTCTGGATCCTTCTGTTCTCTGCGGCCCCGCAGGCATCCTGTAGACACCTGCTGCTCTCCCTGTCAGTCAGTACTAAGAGTGGGATGCTGACACAGTGTGCCTGGTTTATATTTTTTCTGCAGGATGTGGGGATAAATTGGGGTAGCTGCATTTTCCATCACGAAAAATTCTACACTGAAGTTTGCTTCTCTTACCTGATGATTTTTAAGTGCAGTATATGACTGGAAAAAGACCTATGTCCCCATAAACCTGAGTGTTTATGTCTCTTAAATACACAGTCATGTGAGCAGGGTGTGTTCTGCAGGCAGAATAGATTTATTGCCCAGCTGATAATGTCACAGTATTTCATAGGTGGTTTTACTGTCTCATTTTTTTTCTGTATCTAACCATATTCTGAAGGGAGTAATTTTCTGTTGAATTTTAGGATGGATATTTTTCTCCTTTTAGTTTTCTGAAATAAGGTCTCCTGAAACTCCAAATTTTAGAAGTGCCTTCTTTTTGAAAGGCTGGTAACTAAGGGCAAACTTGTTACTCTAAAGCAACCACCCCTCCTTTAAATTAGGACATAGCCAGTCCTAACACAGAAGTTAAAAAGTTAATGAAGAAACAGAAGTGCAACATTTGGGAAGTTAGGGGAAAAAATTCTTCCCTGAATTCTTCTGAATAGGTCTTTAAAAACTTTCAGAATTTCCAGCAGTGGAGGTGTGAGCTTTGCTTTCCAACGAAGAGCAGTTTCTGTGGTAGGAGACTGATGCATGCTAACTTCTATTTCGGAAACCTCTGTCTGTTGAACCAAGTGTTTCACTCTGAACCTTGTCTGTGGAACCTTCAATTAATTAAATGCTTTGATTAATGCAAGCACTGTGCACTCTTGCTCTGGTTGGAGATCCTTTGGCTTGCCTTTAGGTCAAATTATTCATTTCTAAGGACTTGAACTATTTCTACTTGTAGTGAGACAGCCAAAAGGGGAGAAGGGTGGGGGAAACCTGTGGTTAACCTCCAAACATATTGTTAGTGTCTCTACACTCTCTTAGAGGTGGTGTAGGTGATGTATAGGCATTGATGCTGAAGCTTGGCACGTTCTGTCCCCTGATGGCATCATCTCTTTGAGGCGGAGGAATAGTGATGAGTTGCTTGTTTGTTGTGGTGGTTGCCTGACCGTGGTTGACATATGAAAAGAAAGGCTGTAAAAATTTTGCTTCGTGATCCATGCGAGCCGCCTTGTTACTGCCTGAGAGCCAGGAAGTATAGGAGTTAGGAAAGAATTCATTGCAGTACAGAAAAAGAGATTGACACCCCTGAGGCAGATCCAATGGGAGACTCTACTTCTGAATACTCTGCATCCCAGGTTTGAGTAGCCCAGAAGATGAGGCCAAGTGCTGGGTAGGCCAAGGTGTCAGGTCCTTCTCATCAGGGTACTTCTTCAAGAGACAGCTGTAGAAATGGCTTCCCACGAGGAAGCTTTAAATCTGAGAGGAACTGAAGGACTTACTGTGCACATAACCCATAGGTCCATGCTTTTCTAGCATGAGGAAGAGCAGTTTGGCTTCTGTGGCATAGAGCCTAAATCTCCAGCCTGCCAACATCATGACATGGGCAGTTTCATAGTGTGATGTCCACGTACATGTAGACATCTCTGGGAAACCCAGCAGCTATAGTAGTAGAACAGAGTATGGAAAGAGGAATTCCATGGCTGGTTTGTTCTTTTAATCCTAATATGGGATGGCTTGAGGCAAGGTACTCTGAGAGTGCCATGGGATGTGCAGCCACACAGCAAGTCACAACAGCTGAGTGGGAGCGAAGTGCCAGCTAGCACAGTGAGCAGCATCCTGCCTCTGGCAGGAGGAACCAGCACATGCTAAAGGAGGAGTGCAGGAACTGGGCAAAGCATCCATTGATACTTCCTTGTAATTCTCTTCTGCTCTGGGACTTCTTGACGTAGAAGCTGTATCTTTTTCTTTGTGATTCTTCGTTGTGGCTTTTTTTCCTCCTGTACCTGAGTTCTAAATAGATGAAGTCTTTTGGTATCTACAGTGTCCTGTGACTGCACGTTCTAGATCTTAATGATGTGTGACAGTAAATGATATTTGCTTCCAATATGTATTTATTGAGTAGAGCTAGAAATTTAATTATTAATACGTATTCAGATTTTGGTGTAGTGAATGTGTTAGGTGCAGAAACAGATTAAATTTAAATTAATATTTGTTTTTATTTATTTATTTTCTCTCTCCCATCAAGGGTGCCAAATGCCTGATACATTGAATTCGTGGTTTCTAGTAGCCCAGCTTCATGTCTGGTAAGTGAAACTTGAATAGTAATACAAATAATCTCAGGAAATAAAATGATATGTACCTTACTGTGCAAAAAAGTAGGCTCCATGATTATTGATAACAGTGGTAATACTCAATTTACTAAATAATGGATTCTAATAGTTTTCTACTAAAGAGCAAAAAGACCCATGGAGAAACTGACATCTTAAATCTCTGTATTCCTAGGTAATGGAATAACCCGTGCTGTGAGCTTTCTAAAAGCCTTACTCAGCCTGTGTGGAAAAATCCTATTTAGGTGTTGTAGGAAAAGTTTAAATTTATGTAGAAGTGGTTTAAATTGTGAGAATTTGTGGTGGTTGAAGTTGCTGCTTGTCAGAAGCATTTAGCAAATTATAGCACTGGCATTTATTCTTGCGCCTCTGAAATGTACGTACAGGTTGGTGAATGCCAGCTTGGCTACAGCTAAAAATATTTAACACCTTAAGCATTAAGTTTTTTTCCTCCTTTTTCATTTGTGAAAAGAGTAGCCAAAAAAATCAGTTTTTCATCTAATATTACATACTTATAAAGGTCAGCAGGATGCACAGGGGAGTACAGTAATTCTTGTTAAGTGCCAGATCTTTCGTGAAACTGAAGTCCATAGACTTACATTTAACTACCCAAAGACTCAAAAGGAAGTTTGTACTAAAATAGTTGCGCTTAAGAACAGGCCTCTTATTTCCTTGCCTCCTTTTTTTTTTCCCCCTTCCCTCCTTTTAATTTCCTGTCTCCTCAATATATTGAAAGATGGGGCAGCTCATTTCACTAAGGAATGAATTAATTAGCGGAACCATTGAATTGGTTAATGAAATCAGTGGACTCAATTAATGGATCGCCCTTGAGATTTGCAGTTTATTTCTTACTGTTCCATGTGAAAAGGGCTTCAATGACTGAATTAATAAGCTGATCATTTGGTTTGATATTTGGAAAACTGCTGCAGTAAGTTTTCAAAGCAAACCATTTCTAAGTACTTGAAAAAACACGCTTTTCTTCACAACAATTTTGCATTGACAGGAAAATATGCTGTGTATTAGCATGGCTTTCGAGATGCACGTTATTCTTTCACAACTGACAGGCATGAAAATAAATAGGGGAACTATGATAGAGAAGGTAGTATTTGATAGACATGGAACTTCTGAGATCACAGCTATGTCAGAGGAAGCCAAGAGTTGCTTCTCTTTGAGCCTGTGATGCTAAGGAGACCCTTAAGGAGGGAAACTGAAGTGCTCTTATGCTTAAGCTGTAGTCAGTATGTTAACAAGAAGGTCCTACGCGAGCAGGAAGGAACGAAATCGCTGTTTCATTGGACAGTAATGAAAATGTGATTCTGGAAGGTAGCACTAGGCTCATTTTTAATAAAAGGTTCGTTTTTCCAAGGTTTTTATGTCTGGCTTCTCCTTGTTTCTGGCAGTTTGACCTAAATGAATGCTGTCATTCTCAAAGATCAGAGATCTGGTTTGGTGTTCTAGAACACAGAGAAGCCTGCTCGCTACCTGGGCCACTGGAAGATGCTGCATGTTTTCCTTGTGGCATTCTCTCTGATTCTCTTTTTTAAATCAGTATTGACCTCAGTAAAGAGGGAGCAGAACATGAGGGATTCTGCTGACTCTGGCTTATGTAAAGGTACGCTCCTGAAGGCTCTAACACCTGTCTCTCCTCCTGGACCTTTTGTCTCAGGCTAGAAGTCTTTCTGATATGGCAGCCAACACCCTGACCGTAGATTCTGATCGCCATCTGTTGAGATGTTCCTGTTCCCCCTCATAAGTCTAATCGCTTCCTGGATTACTTGCTCCTTCCCTCTTCACCTACAGAGACTGACTTTCAACTAATTTAGAATATCTTCTGAAGCAGGAAAGGATAAGATTTTTTTTATATATACTTGGGTAAAAACCTTCCTCCTCTCTTGCTGCTGTCATCGTCCATCGTGTTCCAGTCAACTCTTTGTGTTGTTGGATCCCACCTTTTATAAACTTTAAGATGCTTGTCAGAGCATACTCCTTGCATTACAGATTCTGATCAGTTCACTGTTTGAATATCTATCTCTTATTTTCTCGTCTTTTCTGTGAACCAAATTTTCTATGTAACCAGAAAGAAGGGGGAGATTCAGGCACTCATATTTAGCTCTGTTTTTATTAAGTTATTTAAAGATAACGTTCCTTCAGATACGCTCTATTTCCTTCCAATGTTCTTCTAAAATTATACTTCAGAAAATCAGCCTTCTAGTGTTCTTCCCTGAGTTTTATAAGCTATTTCAGTTACCTCACACCCTTGATGTCAGGAGGACTTCAGGCTCAGAAGCCTTCTAGGAAATCTCAAGCTTTTCATTTCCACTGCCACGTTGCTCTTTTCTTGTGAAAGTCTAACTGAAGTATAGTCTGTCCACACAGTTTCCAAACTGTGAAAGTGATGACTTTGACTGTAGTAAGAAGTGTCTTATCTACGTGGTACATCCTGCATTACCTAGTATTTAGGGTCAGAATAGAGCAGAGCTTCAGTTCCCTTTCTGAAGCACACCAAGGTTTGTTCACTGCCTTCTGCAAGAAAAGCTGTGCTTGTGAAAGTGTTGATCAGTTTGAGTGAGTGTAGAGGAGAATAAGAACCATCAAGTTTGTGGAAAACAGTTCCTGCAGGGATAGATTTATCAGATTTGCAGAGAAAGGTCTGAGGTTACTGTACTATTTTGAGATATGCTGTCTCAGAAGAAAGAGAATAAACTGCCCGTGGTTCATCCCAGAAGAGCAGAGAGGAAGGAGTTTAAAATTACACCAAAGAGAGTAATATCTTACCCAAGAGACATTTTAACAAGTTTATCTGGGATGTTTTAAGGTTGATCCTGCCTCACCATGAGCGAATGGGCTGAACAGCCTAAGTGCAAGCACCAGGAGGGAGGGAGATTACATAGCCAGGCTGAGGTCTGTTAGCTTGCACCTCCACAAAAACCTGCACTCAGCTGTAAGTACTGTACTTAGTGAACTTGTGAGGCTGAAGCAAAGAATAACATGCTCACTTGCTAAAGGAAATAGCAAGCGGTCAGGATTCTGCTCCATACCATTGTTCTGAGCTTCCATTCATCATAAAGGTGCCTATCCCTGCATCTAGTTGAAGTCTATTCAGGAGCTTTCTCCTCCTTTCTTGAAGTTGCTGGCGCTTCATGAATGAGTTGGGTTAAACAGAACAAAACAACAGCCTTCTAATTTGATTGTTGTTACATCTGTTGTTAAACCAGAGTCATTTCTCTGGTCTGGTATGATGTAACCATAGAAATAATTGCCTTGGAACACCTGAGGAAGGCAAAATGCCTGGCCCAGTGTAGGGGATAGTAGGAAGGTCTGAGTGGGCTTTAACCTTGGAAGCATAATGCTTCATCAGACATTGACTGCGTAGCACTGAGCTGCATCTCGCCACTTGGATGGAGCAGTGGAGCTTCTGGAGCTTCAACCAGTGTGTTTTACTGTACTGGCAGAAGCGGTCACAGCTGAGGCTCCTGTTGGAAACTGCTGCTTCTCACCTAAGGTGGAAGGAGGTGTTTGTGCTCACGTGCCTTTTCAGGCATCCTTACGTGTGATTTTCTTCTAGCGTAATCTTTCTGCCTAACTTAAATAGGACATAAATAATCCACCCCAACCAATGGTAGGTAACTTTCTAAAGATGGTTTGGAATAGATTTGCTTTCATGGTTTGACAAAGATGAGTCAGTATTTGAGTAAACTGCAGAACAGATTTTGTAGTGAAACGGTAAAATGCTTCACACTGTGCTGACCCAGTTAGAAAGTTTATAGTCTTTAAAGAGCGTGCGTCTTTTCAAACCTCAGACGGCAGGTGTAGTAACAAACTACCAAGCCTTAAAATAAACTGCAGAATTCCATGATCTCACTCGTGGTGCTGCAGAACAGCTCTGTGACAGCACTATGCATCCAAACACAGAGCTGCCTTTTAGGCTTGGAGGGTAGCAGGCTTTCCTCTGAATACTGCTCCATTCCTGCTCATCAGTGAGCGGTTGTTAACTGCTGCTCTTTGCGCTGCGCTCTCCTCTTGGTTCACTGCTGCTGAAGGGAGACTGGATGGGAACTTGTATTTATGTATGTGGGGGTGATTGCCAAGTCTCTCTTGCTATTTTTTTTTCCCTGAGGTTGTGAATTGAGTGAGAGTAGTATAAAAGTACTTCTCTCAACCCAAAGTTAGGCTTCCAAGTCTTAGGCTGAGTGTTTTTCTCTTTGACTTCTTAAGAGTGAGCAAAAAATTTGGAATACAACAACTCTTACTAATTAACTGTTTCGTACAGGTCAACTATGTAAATACACAAGAGGAACAAAGGTTTTGAAGCTGATGAAAGTATGACAGAAGTTTTAAGCTCGCTGTGTGTCTGGCTCGTGTCAGGGCTGATTACTAGAGAGGTGTTCCGAGTTCTGGACCATCATTTCAGCAGAAAGCTTTCCATTTTTCTTTTAGCAAGATGCTGATAGATTTACTTCTTGCTACCATCTTCACAGAATCTGGAGCACCTCTCCCATGGAGAAAGGTTGAGGGAACTGGGCTTGTTTACCTTGGAGAAGGCTCCGGGGACACCTCATTGTGGCCTTCCAGTACTTGAAGGGAGCGTATAAACAGGAGGGGGAACGGCTGTTTACAAGGGTGGACAGAGATAGGACAAGAGGGAATGGTTTTAAACTGAGACAGGGGAGGTTTAGGTTGGATATTAGGAGGAAATTTTTCACCCAGAGGGTGGTGACGCACTGGAACAGGAGGTTGTGGATGCCCCATCCCTGGAGGCATTCAAGGCCAGGCTGGATGTGGCTCTGGGCAGCCTGGTTTGGTGGTTGGTGACCCTGCACATAGCAGGGGGGTTGAAACTAGATGATCACTGTGGTCCTTTTCAACCCAGGCCATTCTATGATTCCATGATTCTATGACCTTAATTGTGTTTGGTTGCTGGGTGCTGTTAGACAGAAATGGGATCATCATTTCCACCATAGATACCATGGGAATCCTTACAGCTCTGTTTCCTGAGCCAGAAATTGCCACTCTTCACAATGTTCCCTTTGCTGACTGCTGTCCTTCCCCTTCTCTCCGTTATCTTCTCCCCAGGCTCTCTAACTCGCTTACCTCCTTTGATCACTGATCTCCTTGCCATGCCTCGGTTCCTCTCCAGTCTTTTGACCTCATTCTGCCAGGACTGTGTTATGCTGGAGTCCGATCAGCCTCTCACCTGGTGGCTGCCATTTTCAAAAGCCTCCATGTTAAAATCAGATTCTGGCCCAAGGGCTTTTCTTCTTTTGGTGTTGGCGTGTGAGTTGAATGGACCTTGTATGGGACTTAATTGTATGGTTAATTGTATGGTTCTATTTAGAAAAGAGTATAGGAGCAATGCAGCTTGTTTTACCTCTGTGACTCATCGCTGGCAGGAAGCTTTGCTTCCTTTGCAGGTTAAAAAAAACCAAAACAAAACACTTTCCTTTACTAATCAGCACATCAGATAGAATCCATCATGAAGATTGGCATCTGCCCTTGTACAGGTCAGCCCAACAGACAAGTTTCAGATGTTTATGATTTTCCCTGTTGAGCTGGCATTCACAGAGCACCAAATACTTCTAATGCCTGAAGGGAGGCCCAGATCTTATCTCCACTGCAGAACTGAACAGATACATAAATCATTTTTACCTCTTAACTCTTGCAGTGCTTTCACTATTAGTAACATGGCTGCTTCAAAGCGGCCTGTAGCAGCTCTGCTCTCTTGCTTTTTCAAAAGGTGTGAGAAGAAGATTTACATGAACAGTTCCCCTAGCATAGCATGTCTCTGTGCAAAGCAGTGACTTATTTCAGCTTCAGTGTTGGAGCATCCTGTCATCCCAGCAACTCAGCCAACCCAGCCAGGCTTTTTGCCTTGCAGTGCAGGAGCGGAGCTGACTAGAGCGGTAGAGAATGTGTTCTGGTGGTGGGACTCACCTTCTAGCACAGAGAGCGAACAGCCTGCGATTCAGTTCGTGCTGTTTAGAGATGTAGTTTAGAAAAAAGAAGTATGGTTTGTTTTTTAGGCTGAACAGCAGCAACAAAGTTCCAGTGGCTTTAATGCTTTATTAAAAAATATAAAATAAGGTAAAACAGCCCAACCTGGTATTCTCATTAAGATCCTGCTCACAAACTTGTGATGTCTTCTAGCATGTACTGCATGTGGGGGTTTTGCCAAGTGCTTGGATGTGTATCCTAAGACCCCGGTAGATGAAATAATTTAGGACATTGCTAATGTGAGTTTGGGTGAAGTCTGTAACCTGCTTAAGCTTTCACTACTTGGCTAGTACAGTCTTTTCCAGCATTTTAGTATACCAAGCTGAATTACAGCTGGCTTGTAGCCTAGGATTAGAAAAAACATTTGTTCTTGCTCCAAAGGATGATATGTTCTTAAGGCTGTGGAATTTAAGTTGCAGTACTGCTTAACTAGATTACAGTGCTGTCAGCCAAAATAGAATCCACTGTCACTCTTCCGTAGCTGGATTGGCCAAAATCCAACAGATACAGCTCTCGAGTACAGAATGAACAAGCTTATGATAGTTGTTTTAAAAAAACCGTTGTTTTTATGAACTGATGACAAAAGCACATACTGTAAGAGGAATCTTAAATGAGCTGAAACTGATTGAATTTATTCTTTAAACTTGACGAACTAAAAGCTCTGAGTGTGGTGTTTATGTTCCTGCAGGATGTGCCTGGTGCGAATGAAGCAGGAGGGTCGAGCAGGAAAATACATGTGTCGCTATATCGTTCACTGTATGTGGGAGGACGTGGAGCAGCGTGGCAAGGTGATGGGGGTAAGTCAGCTCTGGTGTTGATAATCTGGATGATTTTAATGACTGAGTTCTTGCAATGAATTTGTAACTTTGCATGTCTTGGAAGAATGCTTAATAATAAATCTGTTGCTACACGTGTATTTCTTTATGAGCTCAAGCTGGTACAAGTGGACATCATCTTGGCCACTCCTTCCTGCAGCTGTTGTACTGAGCCACTAACCCTGTTTTGATAACTGTATCATGGCCTGGATGAAGATGCTGATTTGCCTGAAAGTAATTAATTTTTCAAATATTTGCCACGTGATTGCATAAACAGGGATGCTTCTGTAACAGGATGGGCATTTGGGGATAGGAAATAAGCAGCTTGGGTAGGGAGAAACGTGACTAGTGCCAAGCTTACAACTGCAATTTAAGTCATTCCAGAAGAGCTTTGAGCTTTCTCTGTATCCGGGATGTTGAGTAAAAGGAATATTAAGAGACAAAGTTATTATGTTAAGTTCCTGCACGTGACTATGTACTTCTCATTAGTTTAATTTTCATTCTGGATTCTTAGTATATCTAGGCTTCATCTCAAAAGAAAAGTGTTAAGGAAGGCGTAGCTCCAAGGATAGTTGATTTGGAAGTTTGAGAGAAGAATGAGACTGGGTCTTCTTGGCCTATACTATGAGCAAGGTTATGCTAGGTAACTGTAATAGTTGTTTCTGGCCCTGTAGTCTGTAAATACATTTCTCCCTCATCATGTTGGTGACAGGGCCCTGCAGAGAGAGTTTTCACAACTCCAGTATGACAGTGGTGGCAGTAGACCTGATATAGTTGAGGATGTCAGTATTCAGGATGCTTCTAGTGAGAGAACAGGGCTAGGAAAGGTCTTCTGTGGTGCTGGAAAATGTATAGAATTGTTAAATTATTAAATAGAGGTTTGTCTGTGTACCTGTTTGTGACAAACACGGAAATTAACAAGTGAGCTTACGATTTGGTGTGAGATCCCACCAGTAATTCAAGAGGTTTCTTTTTGTTTTGCACGTGGTCTTAAAAAGCATTGATTCTGTTGTAACTTCAGTGATTCTATCAATTTTTTTTCCCTATCTGTTGGAAATCAGCTTTTTAAGATGGGTCTAAATTTAGGCATCTTAAAATTTCTGCCTACATTAATGGGCAAGACAAAAACAAATGGGAATCCTTCCTGTCCTGGTCAGATGCCATGAGGTAGTGTGAACAAGCCTGGGCAGATTAGATGATAGCTGGTACAGAGCATTCTTAGTAGCACATTTTGTTTCTAAAGCTCTTAAAGTATTTGTTCATTCTAGGAGGCAGACAATGATATAAATACTCATATAACAGGTTTCAAACAGCTGCTTTTGTGCAGTGCAGCTGGGGCACAAGCACTTCACAGGGCAGAGGAACTGAATATGTTTCTGGAAAAGTTTTGAAGGCCAGATGGCAAACACCTCACATTAACTGGCTATTCTAAACTCTCTGTATTTACTTTAAGCATTGCAAATCATTAATTAGCATTCTAAACTCATCTTTAATTGTATTTCTCACGAATTTTGTTTTCAATATTTCGTTATCCTCTGCTTTTGGCCTTAATTTCCTTTCTAACCTAGTTCTGTCTAAGGGAGAGAAACAAAAACATTAAGTAGCCCAGTGGTGTGTGAAAAGTATGAGGAAAAAGATGGAATTAAATGGGAAACTTACATGTTTTTGTCCTTTTCCTGTGCCTTCCATGTCACAGCAATGGTTGTTTCATGTTTCTGTAGGAACTGAAGACAGCTCAGATCCTTGATGTGGGTGTAAATTTAAGGTTGCCTTTCTATAAGAGCAAACAAAAAAACTACTGCTCCCCAACCCTCCAAAAATCCCTTTGGGGTTTTTTCAACGCCATCTGGGCAGAGAGAGAATGCTACTGTTGGACAGAAAGCTGTTTCTCTGTTCCTTTTGACATTGATTTTTCCTTACAGCAACTAACCTCAAATGCCATCATCTAGTTTTCCTTGCAGGGTTTGAAGCAGCAGCAAGCAGCAAAGAGAAGCGTGGTGTTAGTTAGAGTTGTATGAAGTTTAATGAAGAACTTTGAAGGGAAAAAGATAGAACTCGTGGTCTGTTCTTTGTGAAGAAAAGCACGTAACCATTTCTGCAAACTGAATTATTCCTTTGCTCTTAAAATTCCTCCCAAAATGTTTTAAATGAAAAGAAAAAGGTGTGTCCTTATATTTTTCATCCAATCTGGAGCTTCAAACATTAATAAATGCTTATTATAATTGTACGGTTGCTGTATGATGCAACTGTGAAGAGTTCTTAAGTTGTTTGAATGCCATTCATTCCCTGCTTGGCCAGCTAGGCATCTTTTCAGTTTGCCCTTGAGTTTAAATTTCACAATCTTTAATAATGATAATGCAACATAATAGCAAACAGGCTTGGATTGTAATAATATGATTCCTGTGATGTATTGGTACCAAGATAGGCTCTTGGCTGTAGCCTAGTCTTAACGTAGCTTTTATGTGGCAATAGCTGATGCTTAAACAAAGTATGTACACATTTAAAGGCTTGATCCCACAAACAGCTTCATCTGTGCATATATTTAATATAGTTGAGCTGCACAGAGGCCCACTGATTTTAATGAGACTCCTTGTAAGAGAAGGTAAACTCTTGAGGTAACAGCTAACTAGACTAGGTACTGAGGGTGTGTAAGAAAGCCTAGTGAAGTGTGCTAGATAGTAAACTGGGAAATCAGGACTGCTCTTTCCCCCGTACTATCTGTGAAGGTACACAGCTTACATGATTATTTAGTGCTTTTCCATCTTTTAATTATTCCTAATCTTTCAATCATCAGTTTGTCAACCTTGAACTCCTTAGTTTCTCCAGGTAGTATTTATCGTGTGTTGGATGACAATACTTTATGCATGGATGTTCAAAAAGATTAGCTGCTCCCTTGCTCCTTATCCCTATTCCTTTCCTCTGTGCCAGTGATGTTAGCCTACCGTCCCACTGTGGCCATGGCCCTGCACAGGTGATTCCTGTTTTGCCCCTGCCTGCTCACCCTTCCTCACTTTTCTCCACTGCACGTGCATGTGCTCTGACTGATCTCCTTCCTCACATCTCAGCTTAAGCAGTTCCAAGGAGCAGAGAGGACAGGCGAAGGACACTTACCCTCAGTGTTAGGTTCTGCCTATTAGTCCTGATATATTATCCTTAGTGTTTCATTTTAAATGAAGTTGAGGTAATGCTTTGCCTTCTCTCTCATGCTCTGACAAAACGTTTGTGAGCCGACTGAGGAATATGTGTAACAGTTACTTACTCTCAAGCAGTTCAGTCTTGCAGTCAGTACATACTCTGCCTTCAAAAGAGGGTAATTAAATATATCAAGAGAAGAATAGTAGATAAAAAGATGACTGCATTAATGTTTCTCTGCTGATGATTTCAGATTTCATAATCTGAGCCTTTCTCAGAAGTAAGTTAAATGAAAGGAAACTTTCCTGAATTCTTTTAGGGCACTGAGCTGTCACCTGCACAGCTCCCAGGAGGTGAGGACATTCTATACCTGGCTTTTTCTGTCCTGCAGTGTGTCAGTGCTCAGTGTTGAAGCGGCCTGGTACACTGCTGTATTGTGGCATAAGGGACAGAGCACCTGTACGAAACTTGCTGCTTGGATGCAATTAGCTGAACTTGCTGACAGACCAGGCTGCAGTTCTTCAGCTCGTTTTCATATCTAGCAGCAATTCCAGCACTTGATGCAGAAAATGGATATTATATTCCTGAATTGATACTGATGGTTTATTAAAATATGCCATCTGCTCTTAAGTACACAAGTTCATTGGAGCCGAAAGTGATAGAATGCCAGGCATTTTAACTGCTAATTTACATCAGCTCCAACTCCAAATGGAGTTTGTATTATTTCAAAAACTGGTTGTTAAAATTGCTGAAATCTAAATCTCAGCTACAAAGTTTTGGGACTTGTTAGCCTGAGCTCCTTCAGCACTCCTGAATGTCGGCAAGAGTCAGAAACCAAAACTTGACACAGCTGTAAAAACACACGGAGAGCCTGTGGCCTCAGCAAATTCTACTGGTGCAGGCATATTTCAGATATAAATTTTACTCTGCTGTCCCTAGTACTAATGAAGTCAGTTTCTTTTGGTGGGTTTGCAGCCAGGTGTGTCCAGTTCTGTGGCTAACCAGTGCTCTTTACTTAATTTTTCCACTAGTGACATTTCTATCAAACTTTAAAAACAAACAGAAAAATTGGCTTGATGCAATGGCTCCAAGTGTTAATAGTAACGTTAGGCCGGGTACAAGGCTTCCTTTCGATCCTGCTTTGCCAGAGATCTCCACCTTGTGGCTTGTACTGAATAGATTTATGCTTCTCAAACAGGCAGATGCTTCATCCATTTGTAAGGGGAATGCAGGCAATACTGGAAATTGCTGCTATGTCTTCCTATCAGAGTGCTTCAGCAACCTGAATATTAACCTGAGCTGAGTATTGTTGCAGTAACCGTGCGTATGTGAAAGCAGTTACTGTGGGTCTGAGTGTGTTTGAATACCTTTAGATGATGCTGCAGACCTGATCAGAAGGGCTTTTGGATGCTGGAGTTCCATGGAGCAGAATTTCAGCTGATTGTTTGACAACATAAATGCGATTATTTTTTTAAAGGAAAAAAAAACACAAAAAAGCCACTCAAAAGAACAACAAAAACTGATGCACCTAAGACAGCATGTGATTTGCATCAGTCTTTATCCGACTACATGTAGGCTGTTGTTGGGCTCTTCTTGGCAGCGATATTCTTGTGTGTTGCGGTAGCGTTGTGCTTCTGAAATGAGTAAGACATTTCCAGTGCAAAAGAACAATTCCATTTTATAACCATACATGTTCTAAAAACTGCAAAAGAGATAAGAACAAGAGGGGCTGACAAGCCTGGCGTGCCAAACCTGTTTTAATTTATCTTAATCCCACTTTCCTGTTTTCCCACCAGACCACTCAGGACCCCTGCCCCCTTCTTTTTCCAGGAACACATCTAGGTGTCTTTTGAGTTCATTTATTGGCTCTGCAGCGCATAGCACAATGCAGCCTTTGTTATACTCATAGCCAGAGCTGTTTATATACAGTGACCCATAATTTGCTCTCAGTTACATTGGTGTACATCTGAGGTAACACCATCAGAATCAATAACGTGGTTCACATCAGCAGAATTTAGCTCTGTAAACTTGAACACAATTTTGTCTTTTAATTGTGAAAAGACATTGGAAGATTAAAATGTCGTCTTGCCTTACACTAACAAAACAAGCAAACAAAAACCAGCCAGAACTTAGGCTTACATCCTGCATTACTGGACTTGCCTAAACGTGATACAGTTCATTTCAAGTTGTTATTTTTGTGGAGAATTAAAAGTCTGACACTTACCTAAGGACTCAGAAATCACAGTCAGAGTGAGACCAGAATGATTCTGGAATGGCTTTCGGAGATGAGGACATGGCATAAAGTTGATAGCATTTTGAGATTGAATTCAAACTTTGTACTGACTGAAGCATGCTGTTGATTCACCCACAGTGCTTGAAAGTTCAGGAGGTCCCTTTCAGGCCAGTCTTCAAAGTCTTGTGGGAAATCATGGGTCAAATGGGGATGCACAGAACACAAAGTACGTTGTTATGGGAGAGCAGGAGGAGAACTGGAGCAGAAGGAAAGTGTGATTTTGTTTGGTTTATCTGTACAACTAAAGAGGAAAAGTTGTAGTTTCAAATGATCCGTGTGTTTTTAAATATGCAATGTTAATAGGACGTTTTAAGGAGAAAAGTGTTAGGATATTAACAGCTATGTTCACAGGGCATGGAAGCCAAGCTGCATCAATTCTGTGCACCACTCGTGGGTCCAGTAATCCTTGTGCTCTCTTGGTTGTTTTTTGTTACCAGAGCTCTTCATCCGCAGTTGGTCAGGGCAAGAAATACAGAAAGATACATTTATTGACAGTTCTTTAGTCCAATATAAAATGATGGTTTTTCTTCTCTCTCTTAAGAAAATAATCCACACATAGAAAGTTAAGCATTAAACTGCTTCTCTAGGTAGAGAAACCATGTAGGTAGACAACGCTTGTGTCTAGAATGTAAAATACTGTGGACCTCAAGATCCTTGGCACAAAAGAGCATTACCTGTGATCGTGTAGAGTGAATGTATATGCCTTTCTGGTGGTTGGAGTGTTCTTGAAATTGCAGTTGTAGGGCCTGTTTCTTTAGCAGCGTGAGGACATTGAGATGAACCAAAGAGACAAGTCGTGTAGAAGATGGGATCTTTGTTGTTGCTGCTGTTTTAGCAAGATAAAGCAGCCTGCCAAGGGTCTGGTGACCAACGGAGCTGCAGCAAGGCTGCATGCATGGAAGGTGGGAGAGGATCCACCAAACCCATACCTGAGGACAGGATGGATTGCCCTTTGAGAGCTTCAGGTTTTTCTCTGCTGGCTTGAGAGAAAGGCTAGCTGACCGGTTTGAATTGGATGCTACACTTCTGTCTAAATAGGGGCGAAAAATACTCCAAGGAGAATGTTTAACATCCCAAACAGCTTGATAGAATAATTTACATCTACTTATCAATACTGTATTTGGAGTAGGAAAGCATGATGGGGTCACACCATATCCTAGGCACTGTTTGCTTCAGAAGGTTGCAAACATATGTGTTGTATGTTTGGGAGTGTGCATGAGTACAAAATGATCAACGGCGATCTGTGCAATAGGGCAGTTAGGGTTTATTAAATAAAAATAATTTAAAAAATGGAGATACTTTCCCCTTAAAGTACTCTGAAATCTTGAATAGGTGGCCGTGAAAATTTCAATATGCTGGTTACTGTCATTGAGGTTTTAATTAGGGAAGCCAAAAGCGTGTGTTTGATGTCAAATCAAGTAAGATGGAACATAAGAATCTTTGGCTTGTTCTCAGAAGCTTTGCCTGTGATGAAACATTTTTCTTCCTTCATCAGCAGGACATGAAGTTGATTGCTTTGCCTGCACTCACCTTCAGAATGTCACTGGGAGGTGATTTCAGAGCACCAAATTCAAAGTCAGAATTTCCTTCTGATTGCGTGAAGTCCACCAGTGCATAAAAGAAACAGGGATGCACGCAGGAAAGGAATGAAGCATAAACTCTTGATCGCTTCTCAAAAAGCTCCAAAGCTCACCGCAAACTTCCATTAGTTTGATATTTCATAAATGAAAAAGAGAACCAGACACTGCTCCCAGAGTATATTTAGTATAATCTGCTTATAACTTTAATACGCAGAAGGATGTTTATGTGTGGAATGTTACCTTGAAAATACCTGAACTGTGATGAAGCCTGGCACAGGTAGTGTGCGTGGTGATAAGAGCTTAGCTTTGCCAGGTCGTAGAGGTTAGAAATGGGCTATTTCACAGGTTCTGTTTTTAATGTAGTTCTAGAACCAGGGTCTGTGGGACTAACATGCCTGACTGTCTGAAATAGGCATGTTTGTCTCATGCCAAGGATACCTGGCATTGAAATCAAGGTTCTTTTCAATTGGCCTGCCTCAGTTTGCTGTAGAATTTGATATAAAAATTGTAATTTCAGTTTCCCAGATGCGTTGGATTTATTGCTGTACAGCAGTGTCCTTGGTCTGTTTTGTGCCTCGTCCTATGCCTGCAGGAACTACACTGGAAGCTGCATTGTGCCTTTGCTAGAAATGCTTCTGCCATTATTCCCCACGCACTACACCTGTGAGACTCACGTGCCAAAACTGACTTTACTGTGCCATGGCTGCAGGCGCTAAGTGCTGCCCTGCGCTCCTCAAATTCCCTGAGCATAGCGTAGCTCCCAGAATCCAATGCTGAGCAACAGAACTGCTGCTCACCACAACTGTATTATTTTTCTTTTGACATCACAGCGATGACAGTGGAAACAGGGAAGGGACCCACATCGAACCTGCAGCCTTCTCCAGGCTCAGCAGAACTGGAACAGCAGTTAGAACTGGTTCAGCAGTTAGGCTGTCAGTGCTGCCTGGTTTCTGTCACTGCCCTGGGTATCATTCATGGTTCAGCTTGTGCTTTGCCTACAGTCAATGCAAAGTTAAATAACACGGTGCTGTACTGGGGATTTTGAAATTTGTTATCAACTTCCTATCCTTTTGGAGTTTGCCCCAAAATTCCACATCCGAGATCAACTGATCTGCTTGGCTAATTCTTGTGAGTCTCTTGGAAGCAAAGTATTTCATATTATGAATGTAGTTCTTCAGTAATATTAAGCTGCTACAAGGAAAACATGTATGCACTTTTAAGCAAAATATCTAGATCAATGTCTCTTCTAAAGCAAAGCATCGAGAGTTCTCAGTACATTTTGATTACACTGTTGCCTGTGATTTTCACTGCGACTAGATGTCACTGATACCTTCTGCTTCCTCTTCAAAATCTGTACGACTTAACAGCATGATTGGAGTGCTGTATTCTGCATAAATTCTGGACTTAGCTCTAGGACACAAATGGCAGAAGTGAGCTCTGTTTAGCGTTTGGGATCTCTTCTCTAACCTTTACTTCGCAGACAAATTAGCAACTATTTTTGATTCCTGTGTTTCTGAGGGAAAGTGCGAATGCAGCTTCTCAGGCTACTCTGTTTACAGGAGAGAAAGGGGCACAGTTTGTGAGGCATTGTTTTCTCTGTGACAGGCAGCGCATTCAATCCAGAAGGATCTTTGTCATGCTTCAGCAATATCTGTACTGTTGTGGTGATTAGCCTTTATCTATGTCTCCTTCTCTTGTGTGATAAGAATGTGGTGATGCTGTTTTGGTTGCCTTCCTTGCACGACTCTGTTTTTTTCAGGAGCAGCAAAAGTAGAAGTTTAATTCCCCGTTTATGACTCTCCTTTGTGGTGCATTGGCTGTAGTACTGATTTCTGTTATGCCTCATTTTGGCATTTACTTGCAGTACATGGGTAATTACTTAAGGTCTAATCTCACCAATTCTGAATGCTTCACCAAGGGAGGGCTGTGCCTGACCAATCTGGTGGCCGATAATGGATTGACGGCATCAATGGACAAGGAAGGCAAACAATGTCATCTACCTGGACTTCTGCAAAGCCTATGACATGGTCTCCCGTTACATCCTCGTCTCTAAATTGGAGAGATATGGCTTTGAGGGGCAGATAGTTTGGTGGATAATAAATTGCTGGGATGGTCACAGTCAGAGGGTTGTTATCAGTGACTATGTCCAGGCGGAGGCCTGTGACAAGCGATGTCCCTCAGGGGTCTGTGTTGGGACCGGTACTCTTAAACTTCTTTATCAGTGACATAGATGATGGGATCAAGTGCACCCTCTGCAAGTCACCTTGACACTAAGCTGAGTGGTGCAGTTAATATGGCAGAAGGAAGGGATACCATCCAGAGGGACCTTGATAAACTCAAAAGCTGGGCCCATGTGAACCTAATGAGGTTCAGCAAAGCAAAGTGCAAGGTTTTGCACTTGGGTCAGGGTAATCCCAGGTATGTATACAGACTGGGAGAAGAACTCTTTGAGAGTAGTGTTGCTGAGAAGGACTTAGGGGTCACACAGATGAAAAAATTAACATAAGCCAGCAGTGTGTGCTTGCGGCCCAGAAGGCCAACAGTATCCTGGGCGGGTGGCCCAGAGCAGGGATGTGATTGTCCCTCTCCTCTGCCCTCGTGAGGCCTCAGCTGGAGTACTGCATCAAGGTCTGAGGCCCCCAGGAAAGGAAAGATGTGGAGCTTTTGGGGAGGGTCCAGAGGAGGGCCATGAAGATTCTCAGAGGTCTGGAGCACCTCTCCTATGAAGACAAGCTGAAGGAGCTTAGGGTGTTCAGCCTGGAGAAGAGAAAGCTGTAGGGAGACCCCATTGCAGCCTTCGAATATTTAAAGGGAGATTATAAACAGGAGGGAAATTATTTTTTTACATGAGTAGATAATGACAGTACAAAGAGGAATGGTTTTAAACTAAAAGAGAGAAGACAGTGAAAAACTTCCCCCTGACATCTAATCTAAGAGAGTGGTGAAGTGCTGGGACAGGTGGGCTTGATGGGACCCTGGGCAACCTGATCTAGTACTTGATCTAGCAGTTGGCAACCCTGCAGCAGGGAGGTTGAAGCTTGATGATCCTTGAGATGCCTTCCTACCCAAGCTATTCTATGATTTTTTTTCTTCCCCTTGTTGGCCTTAGTCATTTTTTTATTACCCTGATTACTGAATTCACTTGAGCTTCTATCTTCCCTTTTTGGGATTTTCACATGCTTTCATGTTTCTCATGTCAGTGTGTCTCATACTTCTTTCCTACCTCTCATTTTGTAGAGAAATTAGTCTGTTGCTATACCTTTTCCTTTTGCCTGTATTCTGTTAATTCTCTTTGTTTCTTTGCAGGACATCCTTCTTTATGTCACTGACACATCCTTGCTCCCTTTTCTTGTGTTCTTTCATGTTCAGCTAACCAGTTTAATAATCAGTTTAATTCAGCTAATAATCATCGGTGCCAGTCATGCCTGCTGTACTGCTTCGCTGATTCCATGGTCATACTGCCTCTGTTCAATACACTCTTCCAGCAACTTTGTATTGCAGAGGTCCACAATGAAAGCTTGAGATCTGTCCTCCTGTCTGATTGTTTCAAACTTACACTTGCAAGTTGAAGCATTTTCATGGCTTGACCTTTTTCAACTCCAGATCATTTTTTTCTTCTTCAGTTTCTTTATTTCTCTGCCTGAACACTTGCTTTTAATGAGGGGTCCAAAACCAGATACAATATTTGATGTGCAGTCTCATTGTGCCATGTACAAGGAGATGGTCACTTCCCTAGTCTTGTTGGCCATGTTATTTCTGATGCAGACCAGACTGCTGCTGGCCTTCTTGGCCACCTGAGCACACTTTTGGCTTGTGTTCAGCCAGCTGTTGATCATGACCCCCAGGTCCTTTACTGCCAGGCAACTTTCCAGCCACTTTTCCCCCAAGCCTGTACAGCTGCATGGGGTTGTTATGACCCAAGTGCAGAACCTGGCACTTACTCTTGTTCAATATCACTTGACTGGGCTCAGCCCATCTACTCAGCCTATTCAGATGCCTCTGTAGAGCCTTCCTACCCTCAGGCAGATCCACGGTCCCACCTAAATTGGTATCATCCAGAGACTTACTGAGGGTACGCTTTCTGCTGCTGCAAATGGTTCTGTGCCCCTTGAATTGTACAGCTCCTTCAAAGTTCAGTCTTAAATTCTGCTGCAGATGCAGTGTCTTTGTGTTTGTAATGCACCTACTGTGGTGCCTTGTAGCCTGGCTAGGTAAGTGGGTTGCAAATGTTTATATTTTTCTGTTAGAACTCAGTTTATTTTATTACTTCATTTTCTGACTTCTGCAGCCCATTTTACCTGTTTATAAAACTCTCAGTACTGTGAAGCCCTTTATGACTGCTTTTGCTAATGACTCCCACAGTAAAATAAATGACAATGGTCATGAAGTGCAAATACAGTGTATTCGAGTAATTTCAATGCTGTCTTTCATGCTTCTTTACTGTCTTTTACTTTCATACAAGCAACGGTATGTGTTGCTTTTGTGCACACCTAGACTTCTGTTTTCCATTCTATATTAGGAATCTCAGTAGATTCAGTTATTTCTGTTCCCTTTTGTTTTGGGGCACAAACAGCACTTGCTCGATCTCTATTGTATTAAATAGCTAATTATCATTACACTTCTGAAAGAGCTTGAATGTTGTTTCCATATTCAAAGGGCAGGAAACAATGCAAAAGGTTAAAACAATTTTGCCAAAATACCATCCTATCTGATCTTAGTACAAGATCTCCATTTGTTGCTTGCATCATGTTGATTTTCAGGTTGGTCAGCTGGCCTTGTGGCCGCAAGAACAAGTGCACATGCAAAGGGATATTTGTCTTGCATTGTGGAATAATGTAGATGGGAGTCTGGATCAGTGAAGTCTTGGTGTATGTAAAATAAGCAACATTGATCTGAGTTGATTTTCAGGTGGCTTGGGCATAAATATCAAAAGTAGATGGTAGATAACAGAAAGCTGGCAGGCCTGTGAATGGCGGTTGTTTTGAGAATGTCACCTGAACGATAAATTCATTTGTCTAGTTTGTGATAAAGGCACTACCTGTTTTTCTGTTGGTAGCTTCTATGTGAAGTCTTAGCTTTTTAAAACTGAGGAAATGGTGGAGACTGTGTAGCTGGTGGAGGTCCCTGGCTATAGCCCCAGAAGACAGAGCTTTGTACCAAAAAGCTGGAAATAATGCATCCTAAATTTATCTTTTTCTATTCCCTGTTTAATTCTGTACTTGATGATGGCCCCATATGTAGGTTTAATATGCACTAGTTAGGAAAAAGTGCAAGAGGAAATTTTTGCCTTCTTAAAACCCTTGCTCACTCTTTTAGGATCTTCTGGAAGTTTTTTTATCTACAGTAGCATCAAGCCTGAATGAAATGCAGAAGTGAGATGGAAAGCTCCCAGTATCTTACCATGCGGCTTTTTCATGGTTTGCTTTCCTCCTTTGCCTTTTACTTGAGGGCAGAACTAGGGTAGAGAAATAATTTTTGTTCGCTTCTGAAAGGTTACAGTAATAAAGAAACTCTTGTTAACATCAGAGTATATGGCAGGCAGGAGCTTTCACAGTCTGGCATTGTTTATTTTACCAGCAATTTGGAACCTTCTGCACTCTTAAAATATTGGCAAGAAAATATTTAACTGTTAACTATTCCGTGGCATGCATATGCTTGAAGCCCTGGGGAGGAGGAGTGCTTGGGGAAATCGGGTTTTTCTCGGCTTATGATTGAAACCAGAAGGTGCAGAATACTGGTAGAAGGTGAAAGCAGTGCGACTTCAAATTTCAATTCTACCCAAATGTACAACTGATGGCAGAATGTCCAACGGGTCACGTATAAATAGGGACATGATAGAAGATAGTGCGGCATCTGATGAAGCAAACACAACCAAGCTTAGATGCAGCAGAAAGGAATTTCAAAGATACAGTGTTTGCATTTGACTTGGCCTCTGTTACTAGGTAAAGATTGTAGCAGTACTAGGTGTTAGCATCAAAGCATCAAAGTTTAGGCTGGTTAATTGCTACTAATTGGAAGGAAGGGAAGCCATCCAGAGGGACCTGGACGGGCTGGAGAAGTGGGCCCATGAAAACCTAATGAGGTTCAATAAGGCCAAGTGCAGAGTGCTGCACCTGGGTTGGGGCAATCCCAGGTATTGATACAAACTGGGGGAAGATCTTGAGAGCAGCCCTGTGGAGAAGGACTTGGGGGTCCTGGTGGACGAGAAGCTGGACATGAGCCAGCAGTGTGCGCTTGCAGCCTGGAAGGCCAACTATATTCTGGGCTGCATTAAAAAAGGGGTGGCCAGCAGGGAGAGGGAGGTGATTGTCCCCCTCCTCAGCTCTTGTGAGGCCCCATCTGCAGTGCTGTGTCCAGGCCTGGGGCCCCCAGTACAGGAAGGACACAGAGCTCTTGGAGCGGGTCCAGAGGAGGGTCACTGAGATGATCAGAGGGCTGGAGCACCTCTCCTATGAGGAAAGGCTGAGGGAACTGGGATTGTTCAGCTTGGAGAAGAGAAGGCTCTGGGGAGACCTCATTGTGGCCTTCCAATACTTGAAGGGAGCATATAAACAGGAGGGGGAACGGCTGTTTATGAGGGTGGGTAGTGATAGGACAAGGGGGAATGGTTCTAAACTGAGACAGGGGAGGAGGCTGTGGATGCCCCATCCCTGGAGGCATTCAAGGCCAGGCTGGATGTGGCTCTGGGCAGCCTGGTCTGGTGGTTGGCGACCCTGCACATAGCAGGGGGGTTGAAACCAGATGATCATTGTGGTCCTTTTCATCCCAGGCCATTTTATGATATGATGATTCTATGATAATTTCATGGAATCTAACAATTACCCCTCCATTTTGAAATGAAATTAATTAATTTATTTATTTTTTGTGGGGAGGCTTTTTGGAGAGGAGATAGAACAGCTGCTTTGGGTGACTTGCTTGCTGCTACCCAGAAGAAACTTGGAAACTTCTTGGAGAAAGCATTTCCTTATTTTTTTCCCCAGGGAGAAATAATTATTTGCTACGAGCAGGATCGTTCTTCTAGTATTTCTACATAATGTGCAGCCTGTTCCTATAAGACTACTAAAAGCTGTGCTACAAACAGCATTTCTTTTCTAATCATACTGGCTTATTTCAGATGAAATTAATAGGAAGTCAGCAAAGTGAGCTGAGGATCAGAATTTGTGATCTAATGGACTGCAGCTATGTTGCTGCAAGTTAGGGGGGAGCAGATGCACAGAGAGAAGAGATGTCAATCTCTCTGCAAACATCAGTGAAAAAAATAATGAAACAACTTATTAAGTAGTCAAATTCTAGTGTCAGATGAAGATCCAGTGCACTACTTCTAACAGTGACTGGAGATATTTGGGAAAAAGGATAAGAAGCAGAACAGATGTGTAGCATCTCTCTTCTGGTAGGTCCTTTCACCATTCACTAATGAGTAACACGAAAGTTGTGTAGGAACTGTCACATGCACGTATGCAGTTAAATACAGTCATAGTGTGATGGGTGAGCAACTGGCTGATGGGCAGGACTCAAGTGTTACAGTAACTGAGGTTACATCAGGTTGGTGGTTGGTCAGCAGTGGGGTTCTGCAGGGCTCCGTTTTAGGGACAGTCAACTTTTGATGTTTTCATAGATGACTTGTGATACAGGACTTGAAGGTATACTAATAAGTTTGCTGACTGCACTAAACTGGGGGGAGCTGCTGACTCCCTCTAGGGAAGAGAGGCCTTGCACAGAGGTATTGACAAACAGGAAGGCTGGGCAATCACCAGCTGCGTGGAGTTTAATGAGCAAGTGGTGGATTCTGCGCCTGGAATGGGACAACTCTCGATAGACAGCACAGAGCTGTGTCAGGGGAGGGTCAGGTGGGGGTCAGGGCAAGGCTGTGCCCCAGAGGGCTGGGCATGGCACAGGCTGCCAGGGCAGCGGGACGGCCCCGAGCTGCCGGAGCTCAGGGAGCGCTGGGACACTGCTCTCAGCCATAGGCTTGGGTTGGGGTGCTGCTGTGTGGGGCCGGGTTGGGCTCAGTGATTCGTGTGGGTTGCTTCCAGCTCAGCTTATTCTATGATTCTATTTAATTTCTATTTAATCCTCTGTGAATGTGTAGTCCTTTTTCTTTTTTTTTTTTTTATCCCTTTTGTGTTTTTGGTTTTTAATGTCCTGTGACAACAACTTATACAAATGAATAAGAAGACTTTCTCTACATGAGAAAGTTTTTCCATTTGTTTTTCAAGTATTTTTGGACACTTCGTCAGCTTTTCTTTTTTATGAGAAAGAGAGGAATAATTCCTTGTTTTTTTGCTCCGTACCACTCATGATTTTACCTCTCCCATCATTTTCTTCCTCATTCCTACCTGAATAGAGCTAGCATGTCCTCATGCATCTAATCATCTTGATCTTCTCTCTGTTTTCTACTTTTATTAAAACGTCTTTTCCAAAATGAAGATGTGAGAAGTTTGTACAGCATTTTCTATACAGGCACACTGTGGATTTGTGGCAGAAGAGAGTTTCTGTTCTGGTTTGTATTCCTTTCTTAACAATTCTTAAAATTTATTCGTCTTTCTCCACTATTGAATGTTGAGCTGAAATTTTGGGGATTTATCCACAAAAACTCTTTAAGATCCATTTCCAGAATTATCACTGTTAAATGGGCACGTTGTTCTGTGGACTTTATGATTGCTTTTTCTTAACGTCTACTACTAGTCCATTTATCATCACTGAATATTACTGGTCATAATCATCTGTGATTTTTAATTTCATTTATTACTGTATTTTCTAATTTTTACCAATGTAAGTGAGATTTCTATCCGTTTGTACTCCCCTGGATCACCTGAAATACTTGTCAAGATAGACTCTATGCTTCACGGCTCTTCAATCATATTAAATATTAGCTAGTATTTGTCATGTAGTTTAGAGCTTTGGGAGCACAGGGATTTCATTGCTCTCGAGTTCTGGTAAGTCTTTTTCTGTGGGCAGATCATACTTCGTGGAACATGGTTGACGCTCTGAATCCTGTATGGTGGTGAGGTGGTGGAGCACTTCACTCAGTCTCATCCAGGGAAATATCAGAACCATCAGATGAAGCTAGCAGACACCGCTTTCAAAAGAAACAAGCAGCAGGTGGTCGTTCTCATGAGTAGTAGACCAGGGAACTGAAGCATACTGTAGATGCAGAAAGTTCGCTGAATAAGTCATTTGAAATAGAGACCTTCTAAAGGTTGCTGTGTAAACACATCAAGGGTTAAGAAATGCCTGAGCTCAAAGTGTTTGGGAGAATGGTTAGAGGAAGTGTACGTCAGCCTGCACTCTTGTTGTCTCTCTCAGTGTATCTGGCTACTGTGGAAGGCCGGATGGTGTGTTGGGCGGACCCTTAGTCTGCTCCAGTACAGTTGCATGTGACTCTTTCTCGCAGTTACTCAAGTTTGTCTCAGTAATGAGATCAGGTTTTATGGGATCTCTGTTAAGTGCTCATGGTGAATATCTACCCTAATGATTTATTTTGCTTCACTACTGTCTTCTCCAAGTGCTTCTTTTAAACTTGACTGTGTAACTTCCATTCGGTCTCTCAGTCAGAATTCTTGCTTCTGGTGTGTTCAGAGACATTTTAATGATCAGTTTTAGGATTTTAGCAAGTGATTTTTCTGAGAGGCATTACAGCAAAAAATCCCCTACACCTGCTCACCCCTACAGAGAATCAGCACAACTAGACAGAGAGCGCAGCAATTCGACCTTTCTTCCATGATCTCAATCTTGAGAGATCGTCAGTGAGCTCTGCCAGCCATGCACTACAGAGAAAAGAAAAATTCAGAATAAGCCCCATATATTTAATATGATTAGGATCGTATGGTGACCTCCTCTGCATTTTTTACTGTTACCATGGCAAAGTTTCCAAATTAATAGACTGCAAGATAGAAACATACCTTCTACTAGACATCTAGGGGTGACCATCATTTTTTTTGCTAAAATATGTAGATAATGTAGTATAACTTGCTTTTCTACATCTGCCTGGAAAACATACGTGCTCTGCGGTGTGTTATTGGTAACTGCAGGTATGAAGGTAGCAGAGCATAAAAAAACCTCTTTCCAATAACGTGTTGTTTTAATAGATTTAACATTTGGCAGGAACTGGTTCTGATACAATCTAAAATATATTTAGCTTTAGTGTAGGTCAGTGCAATGTTGAATTAGGTTGTCACTGAACGTTTAAGAAGGCGACCATTCGCTGAAGTTAATTATCTGCTGTGGTGCATTACAAAATTAATGACTTTTAATTAGAAAATTAGAGAATTCATCAAAAAGTTAGTATTATAAAGTATATGGGGAGTCACAGCTACAGCTAATTGCAAGCCAGTAAACTTGACCTGCTTTGCAGACAAAGCAGCAGTGGTTAATAAAAGACTCAAAAAATGAAGATTGGGAGAATAATTTCTGCATTTTCTTTGTCATTCAGCTATGTGAGGTTGCCTGGAGGAGTTAGCCATTTCGGCCCCTTACTAAGGAGGTACTTTTAATCTGTTTTATTAATTCAGTCTTTTTGATCTTAACTGCAGTCTCAGTCATTTTCAAGATCATTGTCCTACAAGCAGTAGTTATGTTATTGGCAGAAGTAAAAGGGCTGTATGCAGTCTTCTCCATTTTATGCCACGTTTTATGCTTTTATTAAAAGGGCAGCAAAATGCTTCAAATGCCTATATATAACTGTATGGGGCTACTTTATTTACAACTCATGTGAACGTCTATCTATAAGTCATTCTTTCCAAATGCAGATTTGGGAAAGGTGTGGAGAAAAAAAAAAGCCTGAATGCCAGAGAAATGGCAAAAAAATATTGTGAAAGGTTTGTCCTGTGTCGTCTTCAGGAACTTCTGCTGACACTGACTGCTCCAATAACCAGAAGTGTAAATAAGAGTGATTCATGTTTATGACAGCGTGGCAAGCAGAAGTCCTTGGAGTAGACTCAGTCACAACAGCAGAAGGGTTCTCATACCTGTGTGACCTGTTTTGCACAAGAGATGGGCTGATTTCACTGCATCAGCATAGAACGCTACTTTGCTGCTACAGCTTATGGCTGCGGGTGTGCTCCGATGAGGCAGCACATCAGTGCACCCTGCACAAACTTACCTGAGCAAACCTCAGCTTGGTAGAAAAGATGACTTTGGTGACACTCTTACTGTGTGTGTATGCAGGAGCAAATACATTGTACGGTACAGAAGAAGCTTTATATTCTAGCAGGAATGGCATAATGAGAATGAGGGGGTGGAAGCTAAAGCCAGAAAATTCAAATATGAAATGAGATGCACATGTTCAGCTGTGAGGGTGATATGCTTTAGCCAAGCACAACTTACTGAGCTTAGTACAGAGGGAACTCAGTGAAATGTAATGGCCTGTGATATGCAGAGGGTCAGGTTCTATGATCTAATCATTTCTTCTGGCTGAAATCTCTTCATAAAAAAATCTAGTTCAACCATAACTTATGGCCTAAGGAGAGGAATTGCTGCATGAAATTCAATGACCAGTGCTTGCACAAGGTGAGGTTAGAAGTGTCCCTTCTGGCTTTATAGTCTATGGATGGATTAATGTGTTAAAGTAGCTTAAGGGCAATACATGCTGGCAAAAAACGTACCAAAAAGAAACTCCTGTTAAAATACTTTCAATAATGTAGCCTGTGGAGATGGCAGCTCTGTCAGCATTCACATGTGCTGTGGCCCAATGGGAGCATCCACACTGAGGGAAACAGCTGACGATCCAGCATCCCTGTTACGTGGTCTGATCTCTGTGCTGTGCTGGGCTGATCCCATGGGCCGAATATCCCTTTGCAGGCAGAGCACATCTCAGCACATTATTCTCCAGCTTCTGTGCTCTGGGACTTCTCTGCAATGTAAACCAAAGATGGTAAGTGCAGGTGAGGAGGAGATTGGTTACGAAAGAACATTCTCCATTCAACGGAAGGGATTAATGCAGACTTATCCTAAAGCAGCTTTCAATTTAACTGTACCTGCACATGAGGTGTTTCCATACGTGTTTAGCATATGCAATAAAGCAGTGTGCTCTTACTTTCCTAGAAATTTTGTTAGAATAAAAAAGCCTCAACTGCGACACATTACAGTAAGTTGCCTGGTACAGCAGTAAGCCTCAGCATCTGGCTGCTGAACAGTCCATGCTTGACTTGCTGAAGTTGAAGACAAGGTTCCTCACTGCAGTATAACAATGCAGAGCACGCGCTGTAGTTCTGCAGGCAGTGTGGGATATTGAGTGTTTTAATGAAAAGTTGTCATGTGTAGTAGGAAGATGGACAAAAACACATTCCTTGTTTTGAACTAAGATGGTTCTGCTTGTCAATTAAGGTGATGGATGTAAATTTATTCTGGTGATAGCTCTACAGTGGGTTGTTGCAAAGAAGGCAAAGGGCTCAGTTCTTAGAAGAGCTCCAGATGTTATTGATTTCTTTCTTGTTATTAGCAATTACTCACTTGGAATTGTCTGGCAGTTCTTGTTCTTAATAATGAACTGTGGAAGAGTCAGCAGAATCATGACCAACCAGATCATGAGACTTGCTAGTGGTAAGAATATGTACATGTTTGAGAAGAGGAAGCGTTTCCAACAAACCCTGATTTGGATTTGCTCGTTTTTCTTGCTTTAAAAAGAAGAGTTTTTTTTTCCTGCAGTGATTGTACTTAACCTAGGCTGTGGTATTCTTCAGAAACTGCAGTATTCCTTTAAATGTAATTTTATTGCCTGAGATGCTGCTCCATCCCCAAAGTCACATTTTATGTTTTAAACTGTTTGTCTTTTAAGATGTATTTATTGCCGTGTTTGTTTAACTTGGTTATCTCCTTCATCAATCTATTTCTTGCTAACTTAAAGCTGCTGCTCTTTGTTTTTAGTACTGAAAGCTGTGTCCCGAGGGACGTATAGTCCAGGACTTGTCTCTGTAATGGGACTATTTGTTTTCTTTGCCCCTTGCAGTTGCCTGCTGTAACATTTGTAGTATGTGTTAAGTAATCCTTGAGGTAACATTTTTATTATGTCATAAAAAGTGCGTGGCAAATATATAATAACTCATGGAATTTGTTTGTTTAAAAATGGAAGGATAATTTATTGAGTGTGTTACATGAGACCTGCTCCCCCTTATTAGAGCTGTAGAAGTGCAGCTTATTTAGAAGTACGTTCTATTGAGAAAAACCACGATCTCTGACATGCATAGAAAGTTTGAGCATGGTTGGGTAGAAATGACATCATAGTTTATGTACTCAATAAAAATTTAATTAAGTCATTACAGAAGTTGCAGTCATCATTTAACCCTCTGATTTCTTATGTTTAGTTCTTTTTTTAAACATTCAGTAATAACCAGTCACCAAATCTTGATAGCCTATAAAATATCTGCATGAATTTTAATAGTTTATATTAATGGAAAAATATGAGTAACTGACATGAAAGGAATTTTCCTTGTGTTTGCACTGTATGCATTTCTATAAAAATCAACTGATGAAAAAAGATAGTGGTTTAATGGAAGGGTGTTTGAACTGGAGATTTGCTAGCATGGTAAAAACCAAATCACATTTTGGTAGAGAAGTTTGTTGTATTAGCAGCAAGTTGAGTCTCTTAGGGATGCTGAGAGTGTCTTGGGATGTGGTTCACGCTTTCATGAGTTTTGAGATACTAGATGTGATTATTTCAGCTTTTCTTTAGCCTGGTCATAAGCTGTATGTCACAGACAGTAGTGCTCATTCCACTGGAGAACTGATTTTCTACCCCGTATTCCTGTTGTCAGTGTTTTGTTGTTTGTAAAAGCTGTCTCCAAGATGTGAGGTGTGTAAAATACATAAATAAAAAGATGATTTACCAATGGCAGCACAGTTCAGCCCTCGGGAGAAAGGCTGTATATTAAATTGTTCTGTTGGTAGAGGTAAAAGATACAGGCAGTTTGCACCAGGGAGGTGCACGTGAGTTATTCCAGCCATCGCTCTGGACCTAGCAGTTGATCACTTTTCATTCTGTCTTCAGCTTACATATGGGTCAGTTGTACAAGCCAGTGAGTGGCGAAGACCAGAGTAGCATCTATTTAAGCAATTGTTAAATTATGTAAAAGTTAGCATGGAACTGAAACTGAACCACAGAGCACGGGGGAAGTAGCTGTATCATTACAAGCTGAAAGAAATGTAGTGTTGGTGAACAATAGTAAGTCTGAGCTTCTGGTGAGATGCTGTAAGAGCAGAAACGTGACTCCTGAATGTGTACATCCATATTGAGAAGTAATTAAGAAGTGGTGGGGATGCTGCCTCTATCTTTAGCATTACATCACTTCTCCTGGTGATGGAATGTCCAGCTTTGGAGTCTTTGCTTTAGAAAAAAATTATTGGAAGACTACAGAGTTTCTAAAAGCTCTGTATGAGCGAACCCAAGGTCTGGAAAACCTCCCTAATAGTTAAAATGCAGAAGTCTTCATTGTGTTAGGCAGTGCTACTACTGAAAGGGAGCAACATTGCCTTCACTCTTGATCCAGCTTCCTTTTTTTCCTCTACTGGTGTGCCTGTGCATCAGCTCTGGTGACTGAAGTTTTTGTGCTGTTTGAATATTGTAACATTGACTGTCTTTCCTTTGTGCACAGAACTATGAGTGCTGCAGATTGTTCTAAAACCTTTGACTGCGTGAACATCATTGCTTACAACCAAATCCTAACCTATTTGGACCGAGGCACTTTGTCTTCTTTTTCTACAGATGTTTTTCCATCACCTCCTTAGAACCCATACAAACGTGTTTCTGTTTCATTTTTCAGATTAATTCTGTTGTTCTAAAGCAAGATTTGAGAAGTATGGTAGAAAATTTCTACGCAGCTCTGTTTGGATATGATGAGGTAAGAAGGATGTTTTCAGAGAACGTGCAAGAAAAAGCTGACCTGCCTGTGTCACTGAGCACAGAATGCTGCAGATGAGTAACGCATCTGCGGGGTGTATCCTCAGAGAAATGCCATAGTGTGGAAGCAGAATTCTTAGTGATCATCTTAGGCCTTGAACTACAGTGCTTTTAAGGAGAAAAGAAAGCACTGAGCATACCAGTTTAAACCATGGGACGTGGAAGAAGGAATGTTCTTTGTTCTTCTTCACCATTCCTACTGTCAGTGACATTTTCTGCCTCTGGATCCCATTGTACTTGGTTATACTTTAAGAGCAAAAAGAGTTTTTATAGGGGGTGACTAAGTTAGAGAGTTTTAAAGGAATTGTCTGGTGGATAATGGGAGCCAAAAGTACCACTGTGCACAAGCATCTATGGGGCTTCCAAAGGGAAAATACATTTGCGTCAGCCCTTCTAGTAGTTAATGTTTTTGCTCTAGTGGATATTGATTTTCAGAAACTCTTCTCGTTCATGTAATGATGTTATTTTTTAAAACATTGATTTGCATTATTATTATCTTGTAAACTTTGTAGAGTTTTGAACAGTGTTATGATTGCAAGTCTTAATCTAGTTTTAAGCATAGCCAGGATGTGTCTCCCTGTCTTTTTTTTTTCTCTTACAATCTCTTTGGAAACAAGATGTCTATTTAAATTAAAGACAAATGCTGACCTCTTTTATTTTTAACTGAATATTTTAAAGTCCTCTCTTGCCTTTGGCAAATGTGTCAGCTGAAGACAGAAGTTACGAGACTATGGTGCTAACACCATATAATCTAAAAAGATAATAAAAGTAAGAGAGAACTTAGACAAAAGTGCCTGTGGATGTGGTTCTTGTGTAAGCCAAAAGTAATATTAGATTTAACTGGAAAAATGTAGATAGTTCTTGATGATGAATAATTCATTTTTTCCTCATTTAAACGGAAAACAGACAAGGAAAGCAGAATTGCAAAGATGTGATTACTTTTCTGCAGCATCATGTTATAGATCCTTTTAGCTTTTCTTCTCCAAGCTTCACAGCCTTCATGCAGCTTTGTGAGTGGTGCTGGTTTTGAGGACATTGTAAATATCTGATGGGCAGAAGTCAAGTGGATGGGACCAGGCTTTTCTCAGTGGTGCCCCATGATGGGACAAGGAGCAACAGGCACAAAATGGAACACGGGAAGTTCCATCTGAATGTAGGGAAGAGCCTATTTACTGTCAGAGTGATGGAGCCTTGGAACTGCCCAAACAGGTGGTGAGTCTCCCTCTCTGGAGATGTTCAGACCCCCTGGATGCTTTTCTGTGCAACCTACTCTGGGGAACCTGCTTTAGCAGGAAGGTGGAAATGAGAGATCTCCAGAAGTTCCTTCCAGCTCCTACAGTTCTGAGATTGTGTCATTTCTATAGCTTCTAGAAATGCATTTATCAGCTCCTACATTAGGAATAGCCTAACCTAGGCTTTTTCCAGATTAATTTGCCAGAATATTTGTTATAAGCTGCTCTGTAAATTAGTTCATTTAAGCCCAGGGTTGTTTTTCCATTCTGGGAAAGAGTGATGTCGATGTCTTTTTGTATGTACAGTCTACAGCAGCTGTGGGTTTGAGACCTCTAATTTTGTCAGGGCCAGGTAGTCAGAGTAGAATCACAGAATCGTTAAGATTGGAAAAGACTTCTATCAAGTCCAACTGCCAGCACACCTCCACCATGCCCACTAAGCCATGTCTCTCAGTGCCACATCCTCACGTTTCTGGAACACCTCCAGGGACAGGGACTCTACCAGTTTCCTGGGCAGCCTGTGCCAGTGCATTAGCACTGAGAAGAAATTTTTCTTAATATCCAACCTGACCCTCCTCTGATGCAACTTAAGACCATGATCTCTCATCCTGTCTCTAGTCAGCTAGGATAAAAGGCTGACTCCCACCTGTTACAGTCTCCTTTCAGGGAGGTAGAGAGAGTGCTAAGGTCTCCCCTGAGCCTTCTCTTCTCTAGACTGAGCCATCCCAGTTCCCTCAGCTGCTCCTCATAAGACCCTTCACAGCTTCACTGCCTCTCTTTGGACACACTCCAGGGCCCCAGTGCCCTTCTTGTAATGAAGGCCCCAACAGTGAGCACAGTACCTGAGCTGTGGTCTCACTGGTGCCAAGCACAGAGGGACGAACATTCCTTAGCACTTCTGACTACACTGTTTCCTTTGTCTTTTGTTCAGACCCTCTCCATGTGCAGTTTTAACCCCTCTCTATACTTCCTTTAGGGAATCCTGTCCGATGATCACGTTCTGGCAGCAGCTCTGTGGAGAAACCTTTTTAACAGGAACTGTGAGGACCCTCGGCATCTGGAGCTACTCGTGGAGTATGTGCGCAAACAGGTACGCTGCAGCTCACAGCACAGCTTCTCTTGGTTAGGGTATTGAATGTTATTTGTATTGTATTGCTTGGATACATACATAGCTCCGTTGTCTTTATCTACATCACTTTTTTTTAAACCTGCTGAATGTTTTTAAGGAGATAAAAGTAAAAACATTAAAACTAACAGATTCACTGCAGTTTGAATAATATCTGGAGAGAAATTCACGGAAGATTGAGAGCATCCCTGCTTATTCTTTTTCTGCACCCACTTTATGAGGGGACTCAACAAAACGTTCCAGCGGGTGGTAACTTGTTGCACAGTTATACCTGGTGCTGTGGAGACTAAATCCTTTTGATAATGAAGTAGCTTACACACAGTGATTAAAAGTCTTCTGATTTTCTGGGGAAAGACGTAAAAGATCTGTTTTCCAGGTTCATTCAGTTACTACATGGAGGAAGATATGTTAAATAGTGTTTGTCCTCTCAAAATTTAGGAGGTGTCTGAGCCACATTTCTAGGATGTGTTGGGTAGGACCTGGTAAATGTGGTCCTGGTGGGTACCAGAGACAGAAAATGGATGAGAGAGGGCTGGAGGAAGGGTGTAGCTGTGGGACAGGAAATTGGAGACCAGAAACTCCACATCAGCATTCTCAGTAGTGTCTCCAATGCTGTATTTAGGACCAGAAAGAGAGTTGTACACTGTATTTCAGTGTAACTCAGAAAATTGAATGGAAATGAGGGAAATTTGTCAGAGACTGAGGACACTTCTGGAATGCCAGCAGGCAGTGCGTGCTGGCTTTGTACTGCCATCTGGAAGGTGTGTAGCAACTTTATAAACTGAAGCAAAGATGGAGAAGAAGCTGTCAGCAGCCTAATAGGAAATAGTGATTACACAGATAAACGCAGCACATTGGAGAAAAGTCAGCACAGCTTCTATGGAGGCAGGTCATCTCTCACCCATCTGTGGCTTGAAAGCATCAGTGTAGATAACAAGTGTCTGATTTATGTCATCTTTATGGATTTTTAGGAAACATCCAAAAAAACACCTCAACAATGATTTCTTCTAAAAGAAAGAAAAAAGACCAGTCACAGGGGAAGAGTGAACGTGCTCTCATAGACAGCAACTGATTGAAATATAGACAATAGAGGTCAATACATCCTCAATTTTTAATGAGAGAGAAGGTTCATTGCAGTAAGAATTCATAACTGAATGAAGAAATGGTTGATGTGGTTGAATGTAGACAGTTGCAAAGTGGTACACCTAGAAAAACGAATCCAGCTTTGTGTTTAAAGTATACATTCAGACTATCAGAAGACCACACAGAATGAGTCCTTGAGATTATAATTTGAATATGTAAATGTCAACTCAGTGCTCATTAGTTTGAAAAAAGTAAAACAAATGCTCAGAACTGCTAAGGAAGAAATAGAGCATAACGATAGTGTCACGATGCCACTTTTCGAGTCCTTGAGATCACTGTGATTTTGGGTAACTGATAATGGCCCAAACCAGCAAGAAAGATAAAAATTGAACTGAATAAGGCTCAGAGAAGAGCAGTGGAACTGGGAGGAAACAAATTCTGTATTAGCAATGACTAGGCTCCTTGCCTCTAAAACAGCTGGGAAAGAATGAGGCAGCTCTGTGAAACCTTGAAGGTGCATGGAAGGTGAGCGAGTGTGGTGGTTACACACTGGTGTGAAACAAAGCTTCACCACACTGTTCTCTCACTCCCCTTCCTCAAAAGAACAAGGAGAGAAAATATGATGGAAAAAACCTCACTTGAGGTTGAGATTAGAACTCACCAATTACCATCACAGGCAAAATAGACTGGCATAGGGAGATTAGTGTAGTTTGTGTTGCTAACTACCAACGGACTGGAACAATGGGAACTAAAAGCAAGCTGAAAACACCTTTATTCCATGCCCGTGTGGTGTTAGGGAATGGGGAGAAGGGGCTGCGATCAGTCTCTAGTGCTTCCTTTCTGCTGCTCCCTGTTGGTTGCTGCCTTCCCCTGTTCCACGTGGGGTCCCTCCCATGGAGGTCATCCTTCCTGAACAGATTCCATGCGGACTTCCCACAAGCTGCAGCTCTCCAAGCACTGCTCCAGCATGACTCTGTACCACAGGGCCCATCCTTCAGAAGCAGACTGCTCCAGCATCTGGGTGTCTGCAGCACTCATTTCTGATTTCTCACTCATCTCTCCCAGCTGCTATTGCATTGCTGCACAGCAGTTTGTTCTTCCATCTGTTCTCCCAGACATACACCCAACATCGTTCCTCTGGCCAATGGCAGGTCCATTTTGGAGGGGGCTGGAGCTGGCTCAGGTCTGACATGGGGCTCTGCTCACAGACATCACTCTTGCATCCCTCCTCGCTAGCAAACCCTTGCTTCTTAAACACAATACAGCAAGGAAAGGCTGAACATGGATTGCCACATGTTGCTTGGGATGCTGTGTGGGTTCCAATGTCACTGGCGAGGTTTATGGAACAGAAACCTGTCTAGGCATATTAAGTACAGAACAACCACTTCAGGCTCAAAATCTCTGAACTAACCAATTTTAGGAGGGGTGGGAAATAAGGAAGTAACATGGTATTTATGCATTGTATTCAACTGTTGCTGGGAAGTCTATTGACTCTCAGTAACACAATGCAGTGTGTGTGTAGGTGGCTTTTCAGTCTGATCCTGTGACTGTTGCTGTATTCTTTCCTCTGTTGAGAAACTGCTTGTCAAATTATATTGTGTTTCTAGTAAACACTGTAAGTCCTTTGTGTAAGATATCTTTTGCACAAGTTCTTGCTGATCCTGTCTTTAACAGTGGCTATTAGTGGATGCACAGAGAAGAATACAACAACAGGGCTGGTATGGGTACTAATTCCCTGGTCGACTCTCCCAGCAATCTGTGTTTGGAAAGGTCCTGAGCTAGAGGTGGTACTTCTGAGTTTTAATGCCTCTTGATGGGCCCTTTTTCTTCTCCCATACACATTTCCCCCTCTCAAGTCCCTGAAATGTCCCGTGGCAGCAAGCTTGCATTTACAATGTGTTAACAGTACTTCGTGTGACAACAGTACTGAAGTGTTCACTAAGTGTTTTGCTTACATTACACCTTAACATTTCTTTTGATGTCAGCTATTTCTTGCAGTGTTCACTCTCTGTTCAGCCTCTCCAGCCCATGCGTTTTTATAAATCTCAGCTGTTCCTGCTGGTCAGGCCCTTTTCTGTAGGGGAAAGCCCTGGCTGACATGAAACCACTCTTATTAGAGCACTCTGTGCAGATAACGATACCAGCAGTGTGTCATTGGAATTAACTGCCTGGAACTTGAAATGCTTTGCGTGGCTCTTCTTTGTCCTGCTGCCAAACTTTCAGAGGAAGTATTAGCTAAGGCATAAGCAGGCAGCCTTGTGTGGTTAACTCCAGTTGATCTGCAGATACTTATCTCCTTGCCTTTCTGTGACGCTTAAGTAATCATGAATCTTTTTCTCTCTTACTTCTCCAAAATGACAAAGCATGCCAGAAAGGAAAGTGTTTGTGTAGCCCTTGAGGACCTTGAACGGAGTGCAGGACACCTTGTGCTAACACCCCATCTCCTGCAGGTGCAGCACCTGGACGCGCTGAGCGGGGAGGACCTGCTGCTGACAGGCGAGGTGAGCTGGAGGCCTCTCGTGGAGAGCAACGCTCGCAGCATCCTCAAGCCCCTTTCTCCTGTTTACAACGACGAAGGACTCTGAAAGCGTTTGTCAAACCAGCTTGGGAAACAGGCCTGAAACCGAACTGGGCTGAGGCTGTGGGATCAGGAAGGAAAGTCTGCTGTTGAAAAAGAATGTATTTAAATAGATGTCTTACCTGTGGTGACTTGATAGGAAATTGGACAGCCATAGTCTTCTGAATTTTCACCTGGTTTGAGAACCTCTGTTCTTTTTATGGCACAGAGTGGTCCTTGCACACAGATTGCAAGACCTGCCTTCCATCTTTGGGAAAACAGATATTTTAACCGTGACTCAGTTATCTCCAGAAGCCATTTCTGCCCCTTGCCTCATGTGGAGAGCTGCTACCTACAGAAACAGTGGTATTCCTCTGCTGGCTGAATGGTTGCAAATACAAATCTGAGCTTTGCATTGTAGATATGAATGAATTCTAAAAGCCTGATATCAGGAAGGAATGGCCCATTTTTCTTTAATAGCGTTAAGAATTACTTTATCAGGTTCTGAAGGATTTTCCATGAAAATCCTTTTTAGGAACTCTCTGCTCTGTTGCACAAGAATAGGAGGATGCAAAGAATAATGCACAGTCCCCAGTAGTCCTCTGTGACTGTAGCCATCTTAATGAGGAAGGAGTCTGAAACGTGTTTGGGCTGCCACCCAATGCTGTCTCGGAGTGCTTGGTGTTTCAGAGGAGCTCTGCCTTGCTGGTAGTTCCATCTTCCTTTTTAGAGCAGTGGTCTAAGTATTTCTTCCTGAAAATGACATCTCTGCTTCTGTCCATGGCTCTTAATGGGATAGGACTGTGCTGCCTCCCACCCCCAAAGCAGTGGTCCAGGGCTTTTCCACAAGACCTATCAACCCCAGCTAAAAGTTGATACGGCTGTGCAGGCAAATTACACCAATACAGTAATTATGGGAGCCAGAGCTCCACTAATTAAACCAGCAGAGGCTGAGGTTTACTGTGTAGGTGGATGGTTCACCAGGCTACTTCCAGGTCAAAACAGTTTTCATTTCACTCCTGTCAAAATTGTAGTTGGTAATAAATGCCATTCTGGGTACAATCCATGTGTATGCATTTTCTGTGCTCTGCAAGACTTTGATAAGAATCAGCCCTCTGATATTAAGGCGTATTCCTAATAATGCTATTATGCAAAAGTCAAGGATGATAATTCTTAGTTGATGAGGTGTTATTTCCGTTGAAATGGTGACTGCCTGGACGTGACTGGTCTTTCTGAAGCTGTTTTGGTGAGTACTTGACACCCCTCCTCTGAACAGCAGTTGGGTGCAGCATACAGGCTCCCAAACACTGGCTTGCTTTTTTTTTTTCCCCTTTGCCTTCTCTTAAGGAGCCTTCTCTGTATAAAAAAGGCATTTTGTTATTTTTTTTTTCCAGGGCGAACTTCCTCAGTTTAACTTGTTATAAAATGAGTCATGTAAAGAAACCCTCAATGTGTGAGGTGTATCCCTTCTCTGTGAAAACATTACAGACCAAACAACTTGCTTGCAGTTTATTTAAGATGCTTTTGTTGAAAGCTGAGCTAAGCAGAGAAACCTCTTATGTGTGAAGTATTATACAGTGTGTGTGAGATAATAACACCTTGTAATTCATTACAGCTGGGTTGTATTTACATAAAAGAAGGCTGAGCTGTGTAGGAATTTGCTGATTAATTTATTTTTAATGGGAGTGAAGTATACCAAGTACCAAAATAAACTTTACTTTGTGTATCTTACTGCTCCTGAAATAGGTGGAAAAATTAATGGTAGATATTTTGGCTCAAAGCTACATACATTAATTCATATACAAAACAGTCATTTAAACTTTAACCCCTTTCCTGCTGTGTAATTTAAACCTGGACTCGTGTTATCCATGCCATGGGAACACAGGACTGGGCATACATCACCACCTAACGCGGAGCGCCCGGTGCTGGCTGCAGCCTGCGGTGCTGATGCCGCAGAGCCAGCAGGGCAGCAGCGTTCATGGGGCCGTTAGCCTGGGGATAGCACCTGCCTTTGGTAGCATGGGTGTGGGACAGCCAAAGGGCCAAAACTGAAGCTTCTCCTCGGTTTATGGGCAAGAGGCTTCAGAGTTCATGGTGCTGGTTTGTGGTGGATGGCATCTGCTTTTGCAGTTGTTAATATGAGAATGGAAAGACTTGCTGCAGAAGATGCCTTCAACCACCCCACTGTTACAGAGCTGAGCCAGCAGCCACGGTGTGTTTTGGACAGAAACATGTGGGACACGCAACGAGAACAAGGTAGATGCTGTCTGTGAATTAAGAGTGACCCCTGTTAAAGAGGAAACATGCACTGGAGGCTGCACAGGACCGGAGAAGATTGCTTCCCAACCATTAGTTACCTGGAGACAGCATTTGGATGTAAAGCATGACTCTACTCTTCAGAGATGCATGCCAGTAGGCTAGAAACATGCCATTGCTACATCTTATGGCACCTTTACAACCAGGATTTAGGGTCCTTGAGAGAGAACGTACATTGCCAGTAGCAAAATCTGCACCTTGCAAGCACTGCAGCAGCAGTGATTAGCAGTTAAGTGATTGCTATGTACAGAAGTGCAGCACAATGCCGTGCTTTTAACCGAACCTTCCAAAGGCCGCTTTCCCATTGGGAAGGTTTTGCAAAGGGAGTTGTTGGAAGTGTTTTGTTTATGGGCGGTTCTTTCTGCTGCATCAGCCTGGGGGCACTGACTGTATTTTAAGTGAAGAAATGGACATATGTTTCTTCTGGAAGGAGCGGTGTTGAGCACTTAGTCATCCAGCCCGCTCTCCTGTGTCACATATGGAGTTTGGAGATTGCTGTTTATTCTAAAGGAGTTGTTCCCCCTACTGTGGCCTAGGGTCAAGAGAGACAAGCCTCTGCAAGCACTTGTTTCAGCTAGATGGTGGCTTCCTTGTTTCCGTGAGCAGAAAGCAAAGGCTGACCCTTGGTGTCCTCTGCTGTTGTGCAGCAGCAGGAGTGCAGCTGTGTGTTCCGCCTGCAGGGCCAAACCTGGGATGTCTCTTGCTGCAGAGTTATATTCTGAGATGTGCTGGGGCTGGGGGCAGCCATCTGATGCCCTTGGATCCCTGATCTTTATTTTGGGTGGTTACATGTTTGTGTTACCTCCTCTGTGTCTGTGTTCACACCTCTTGTTGGTATTTGTATCTAACAGTTTTCTCCTCTTTCTCAGGACAGCTACAGCACTAAGATTGCAAGCATCCTCGGTGTTGCGTGCGTTTCCTGCCCTGTTAAAATATAGTTACCACTTCCCAGATTTCTGAAACCTGTCCTCACCTTCCACAAAGTGCAGTTTTTAGTCATGTTCCTGCCACGCCAAGCCCTCGGGTCAGAACTGTGGCTCCTGACATAGCAATGGGGCTGAACCACTGCCCCGTCTTGTTTATACTGCCTCGGGCATGGCTGATGAGGTGAGCAGAAACTGGAGACAGAGTAAGAGCAGATTTTTCCACTGGAGCTTTAAATTAGGTGAACGTGGAGTGGATGAAGAACAGCTGCAGGGGAGAAGCATCAGTTGGAGAGGATGGTGGATGATTCTACAAGTGTGGTCCCTGTGGTGTGTGCCGCTGCGTGACGCCCTTTGAGAAGCAGTGGGCACCAGTCCTGTGCTAGCTTACCCTGTGACCCACGCCCATATCTTTCTGTGCTCTCCTGCCTCTACAACCCCACAAAGAAGGTCTTCATTCAGAAGCATAGACCTGGTGCAGTCTGCTTGCAGCATTCTCTGGCACAAGTTGAATCCTGAGAGTGTTACAAAGATTCCATGCATCCCCAATGTCCTGAGGTACTGCTGAGAGCACGTGGAGAAGTTCACAGATCTGCTCAGCAGGTGTGCAGAGCAGGTGTGCATCTCCCTTCTTGAGCTCCAGAGCTGAGCTGTGTGTGCTTTCTTCCAAGAAGATGAAAATATCGCTGTTGGAGATGGTAAATGTGTATCATACCTCGAAATTACCAAGCGTGCCTCTAACTCTTTTGCTGAGTTGTGCCACAGATGTACAGGCTCCTGCCCTCCCCACCTGCCTTTTTTTTTTTTGCCATGCTTTGTCCTGTTTCTCTTATAATCTCTCATATAACAAGCTCCAATCAGAACTCCTTTTTGCCTGTTCCTCACCTGCTGAGCAGCATGGAGCCAAGACTCACAGGGCCCTGGTGATCCCAAGCTGATCAGTTCCTCCAGCAGTGGTGCTGACAGTACCACCACTGCAGCATGCCTTCGTGAGCAGTATCTCCATCTTTTGGGCATACTGTGTCTGCACAGCCTGCCTCAGGCTGTTTTCCTGATGGTCTAAGGGGTCGAGGAGAGGGCAGGAGCTTACACAGGAGGCTGAGAAGCTTGGCGAGGACATGGGAAGGACCCTGAGGCTCAGCATGGAGTGGGAGGCTCTGCTGCATGGGCAATTGTGCTGTGCTTGGGAAGCATCCAGCTCATTCCTGCCTGCAAGTAGTATCGCTGCTGCTGGTGGGCCTCCTGCGCTGTCAGGGGCCGGCTGTGTGTTAATCATCTCCTGACCCTTCCCGCACTGCTCTGGTGAGCTTTTCTTTCCTGCTGTGTTTTTGACTGTCCTGTGCATCCTATGTGTGTTCTGCCCGAAGCTGCTGAACATGTTGAGGGAGTACTTGTTTTGCTGAAGTCATTCGACCTGCTCAGCAGCTTGCTTGGGGACAGCAGAGATGTTGGGGCCTCATCTTTCCACTGGGAATGCAGAGCCTCACGTGAGCATAATCCCATGTTTTGCTACTGCATTTCAGTGGCTGCACCCCAGGAGTTCAGGGGAGGTGGCAGCAGAGCTGCTTATGCCTGGGGCACAGCAGTGTAAACAAGAGAAATATCTGCAGCCGTGTTCTGTGGCAGATTTCTCTCTTGTAGGAGGGCCCTGTGAGGTGCTGCTAAGATTGGGTCTTGCTGGTGCCAGCGTGCTGCTGCAGCTCTTCCAGGAGGTATGAGCCTCCATCATGCTTATTTAGGAAGCAAGGAGTTTTGCAAATGCAAAGCTCTCATTAACAGTTACATCACTGACAAAAGGAGCTGCCCCACATCCTGCCGGAGCGGGGCCTCCTGGGGGGTTTGCTCATTGTCCGCATCCTTCCCTTCGTACCCCCTTCCTGCCAGTACCTAAACCCAATTCCATTTCTGTTTCCTCTGGAAGGAAGAGATGTCTGGAAATGCTCTATCACACGCTCAGCACAGAGTAGCACTGGGGGGCAGAGGGACTCTGTGGCTCTGGTTGGCAGCTGCCAATCTGCACCTGCAGAGGGACCCTAAAGGGACATGGGGTGACCCCGTGGCCACACAAAGGGTTCCCCACGTGGCACAGGGGTTGTAGGGGCCTTGGAGCGGCAAACAAGGAATTCATCTACTGCCGCTGAGTTAGGAGAGCGATTCCAAAATGCTGTGATCAGAAACTTCAGGCAAAGAACCGGGAGGTTTGGCATTGCACCGTGCTGTCTGTGGGCTCTGTATCGACACGGACCTCTGTGCAGTAACTAAAATTCCTGTGTTCCCGGCTGCACGGCCTCCACACAGTCCCAGCCAGGTGCTCATGTTTGCTGAGCACTGAGAACACCTGTAGTCGTCTCTGTCTCTTGACTGCAGGAGGAGTGTAGACAACGCTTTCAGATAAGATCCTTACTTTTAGCTGACAAATATTAGCTGTGTGCTTCCCACATCCTGTGCCGGCTGATCAGACCGAGGCGTGCCAATTATAGACGTTTATCTCTTCCCCAGACAGGGACGAGATATCTCTCATCTAATTTTAGATGTCTGCATGGTAATCCTCTGTCCCTGACTCCGACAGCCTGAGCTCTCCTCCTGCTCAGTGCAGCGTGATAAACACCTTCATGGCACGTTTCCTCCAACCCGCTCCTCATGTCTGCAGGGTGAGGTGGCCCAAGAGATCTCTGCCCTTCCCCTGCAACCCAGAGCAGCCCGGGCTGACAGCTGTGGATGGAGAGGTTTACACCACAGGTGTTTTTGTGTACTGGTGTGCATGAGAAGCATCTGGAGGCAGAGCAGCTCCCTACAAACCAGCTGGAGACGGTGGAGAGCCCTGCACAGAACTGCAAGCAGAGGTTTAAATAGCAGAAAACACACATCTGATGGCTTTAAATAAAATAAAATGCTCTCCTTTAGCTCTTTAGGAAGGCAGAAAGAAGGGTGGTGGTGCACTTCCTGTGTTCTCTGTGGGGTGATGGTATCACTCTGGCAAAGCGCCTCGTGAAAAACGCCCATTGAATGCCATACCCCTTTGCTTACTTTGCTGTTTTCTTCCCCTTAACTTCCTTATATTGTTTGTTCACCTCGCCACTTCATGCTATTCTCTAAGCGGCTCTAACACTTATTTACACTTATAAAACTTCTTTTGTCCCAGATCTTTTGTCCACAACAGCGAACTCTGCACCTGCAGCTTGCACACAGCTGCGAGCCTCTGACCGCACGTGCCTTTGCTTCTGCTCCAGCACTTTGCACTGTAAGAGTTCATCCTGACTGCAGCAGCCCAGGGACCAACAGCCCATCCCTACTCGTCCTCCTGCGGCTGTAGTCAACGGAGAGTGATAGTCCCTTGGCGATGTAGAACACAGTGTCCAGATGTGCCCATTCGCACTTAGACATGGCTGTGCACCCCCACTCACTGTAGCCCGCTGATGATCAGGGAGCAGACATTTAGCATTTAGGTGTCTTAATTTAGCCTGGATGAATTTAATCCCTAGAGATTTTGTGACTTGTAGATGAAAGGCTGGCTGACCGGCTCCCCACGCAGCCGGTTCTGCCCTGGTTGGCTATGTGGAGTTGGTGGCTCCAGGGGAAGGGAGGTGGTGGGGTGGGGGAGGTCCTGGCTGCAGCCTGGGGACTTCGGTGCACTTCCTGTGCGCAGCTTTTCCTGCAGTGCTTTATGTTCTGGGCGCATTCCTAATGCAGTGTTTTAAACCCTGTACTAATGCTGCTGTTTATTGTTTTTCCAAAAATAACCTCATGGCACACTGGAGTTACCTAGCCCCAAAATACACACAGTGTGGACAATACCGTAACTCGCAGTGCACCAGGATCGGACTCGGTTTGAATGGTCCCTTCCTCCAGGAAACCAAATGCTGAAAGACCAAACGAGCTATTGCTCTCATAGCCTGCAGTATCTAATGACATAGATGCAATGAGGATCCTGCCACATTCCAGATAAATACCAGGGCCTTGTGACACCAAAGAAAGCTCTGAGCAACTGATGGAGCTGCAGCTGTCCTTGTTCATGGCAGGGGGTTGGACTAGGAGACCTTTAAGGGACCCTTCCAACTCAATGATCCGATGATTCTATGAAGGTGATGCTTTGGCTTCTGTGCCAGGCACTGGGTGGCAGAGCCCAGGCTCCCAGGAAATGCGGAGCAAGATAGAAGTGATGGTTTGGGGATAACTGAGCCTCATCACCCACTGGGGGTATTCACATTTTGTTACAACTGCCACCGAGAAGCGTGTTTGATTTGGAACAAATTTCAAGCAGGAACAAGTTTCACCATCTGCATTTCCACTGTGAGCGCAAGGAGGGACAAAACAGGTTGGAGCCTGCTTGGCCAAGGGTGGGGACCTGTCAGGAGCGGAGGGGAGGGCAGTGCATGAATCAGGGACCTGGAGCGGGAAGGAGCGGCTGGGAGAGCCGACCTTCCTCCCCGTGCAGAAGGGATCTCCCAGCACCGCTGCCAGGTGTGTGCTGGCAGGGCTGAGCGGAGCTGGGGAGCAGCTCCTCCCCCGGGGTGGGAGGCTGTACCTGGTGATTAACGCGCGAAGGAGTGGAGCTCATGCTGAATGCTGAAGGAACCTGTTGGGAGGAACTCAGGAAGGCACGAGAGGGCTGGAAATTATCTGGAGTCTTTCAGAGGACTAACGCAGCTGGAGAGGCACCGCTTAGCTCTGGTCATGTTCAACTACCTGGCAGTAGAGGTGAGGCCCCAGTTCCACCGCAGCTATGGGAGCCAGCAAGGGGTGTCGGGGCCGCTGAAGAACCGCCTGGAGCAGCTGAAGAAGCCGTGGTGGAGGGAGCCCGCCCCGCTGGTGCTGCAGCACAGTGAGACAGCCAGGCTGGCCGTCGATGCCTTCCTGGAGCAGGGGGAGCGTGGCTACATGACTGCCATCGCCGAGGAACGGGAACTGCCTTTTCTTTCCACCCTGGACATGGAATATATGAGCCAGCAGAGAAGCCAAAGCTTTCTGGAGCCCAGTGCAAGGAGAGACAAAGAGGGCGACCCTGCTGATGGAGACAGGTCCTCCCTCTACTCAGAGCTGACCTCTGGCACCTACTTTCCGCTCATGTCTGATGTGCACCCTCCAGAGCTGGAGCTGGGCTGGCCAGGGATGCCGCTCACAGTGTCAGGCCAGACTCAAGCCACCATCATTTTCCAAAGAAACAAAGTTAACAGCATTAAGGATTTGCTCCGGTCTCTGATCAGCCGGGCACGGACGGTATGTACAGCACAGTGTGGGCTCAGTGGGGTATCCTGTCCCGGCACAAGTCCCAGTATCTGGTCCTACAGCTGCACGCCACCTGCTCTGAGCTTCTGCTGTGGTCTGGATGCCTGGTGTGGTGCAACTGCTCTTTCTCTATCAGATCTGTGACTGTTCCCGCTCCTTTCCTTCCCTGTAATTTCTTTCCCCCTGGGATTTCATGTCATCCAGGTGCTTTAAGGCATTCTGTCTGTGCATGTGGGTGTGCAGAGCGCAGTACTGAAGCCCGCAGCAAGCGGCAAGGCGTGTGGCGTTGGTGCTCAGCTGTGCTCAGCCCACAGCCATGCCCCACCCGTTCCCCACCATGTGGCCTCACGTTGGGGCCGTCTTGGCCTCTGGACCCCTCATGAGGTGGGACAGGAGGACAGCACTGGGGGGCTGCTGCAGGAGAACGCAGGACCGGGGCAAACCTGTGGGATGAGAAGCCCTGCCTGTGGTTTGGGGTAGGCCAGAACACATCCTCGTGTCTTCAGACTCGATGTCTGTGCTGCTCTGGGATGAGGGAGCTCAGCCCGTTTTTCCCCATGGTGCCGTTCCTGCTGGGTGGGATCTCCAGCCCTCGGATGCCATCAGCACCTCACAGCTGCAGTGTTTGCCTATTGAGCACAGTCCTGCTGGGGATTTCCTTCTTCTTTTCACTCTGCCGTCATACAGCGTGCTAAAGCAGCCACTCAGACTGCCATATTTCAGACACATTGCCAGCTTTTATGAACCTTATCCCCTTTATGGTTCTTTCAATCTCTTCCACGTTCATTTTTCTTTTGTGCTATTTTATTTCACAGCTTTGGGAATATTGAGTTAACTTCCAGTGCAAAGCTCACTTCTAATCAGTCAGCTCCTGGGCAGTTGCTCTTATCACCCCAGTAATTTCTTGTTTCACTCTACAGTCATTCCTTAAATGCCCAGTAGAGAAAGCAGGAGCTGCAGAACTGCTAAGCCTGGACATTAGCTGTGTCAGGAACGCCGACAGCAGAAAGAAGGAAGGTGTTACCTTTACCACCACCTGTAGAACAGAGTGAGCAGGTGAAGCTGTGGCTGTGCAGCAGCTCCAATTGCTGGGCAGTACTGTAACAGCACCTGGCAGCCGTGTGTAGCTGAAATACAGGCACAAAGTGGAAATCTCCAATTTTTGCCCAAAGGAGGACAGTTTGGGCACAGAACTTCATGCTGAGTTTTGATAGCGCCCTGTAGGTAAATACAGGAAGTTTCATCCAGGAAGTAACCAACAAAGCGCTCTGTTTGCCCTCATGGCAGCTCATTTATGGCACCTTCTGTCACCTGAAAAGTCCCATGACACTTTTCAGCAGTGGGGATTAAGGCACAGCCATGCTAGAACGCACAAAGTGAATGACTCCAAGGAATGGCCCCTTGTTTCTTAGCATGTGTCCCAGATCTCGGACAACATTTTGATCCTTTGAACACCTGAAAAACATCCTGCTGCTTTCCAGCTCACAGGAGCTTCCCTGTAGCTGCAGAGAGGCTGCACGTCAGGGGCTTTTTTGTATCTAAGGGCATTTTGAGCTTTTTGTTCTCACTTGGCTCAGAAAATCGCTGACATTCTTCAGCCGGTTGTGTCCAAGCTGGGGATTTTTGGGCAGAGTTTTTGGCTGTTGTGTGAAATGTGCTAATGAGCTTTCAGCCATCTATTGGTTCTTTGCCTGTTCTGCTGGCTTCTGTTAGCAACCCGCCAGCATTTCCCGTGGTTAACTCTGATTGACGGCAGTTCCAGCTCATTCACAACCCCAGTTACACATCCTTAAGCAGTTACTGAGTCATTTTGCTCTTCAAACCACCCAAAAGGATGTTAGGTGTGTGTCTGTCAGTACTAAAAGAGCGACCAGAGGTAGAAGCACCTTTAGCCTGAAGTGCAAGTAGCAGCTGTGCAGGGAGCTGCTTGCTACTTTGCAGTGTTCTGCAAATACCTTCTGCATATTTTGCAACAACATATTCACCCTGACAAATGATCAAAATGGGCATTTGTTTCACTGGTCCTTTTTGCTGGTGTGTTTTTTTTTCTGCTTGGCTGCATTTATCAGCTTCTTTGGAGGTTCTTTCAGATTTGAGCTTTTCCTTTTGCAGACATAAGAAGATGAAGCACAGCCACACCTTAGCCTGCATTTGACAGTGCTGTCATAATATCCTTCTGTTGGGTGAGCTGTTTGTGCTGCCTGCACTCTGTTCACTCCTCCTGCACACCTTGGACCCTGGCTGTGTGTCTGCATTTGTGAGTGACAGCAGAAGGGTCCTTGATGGTCCCCAGAGAGGCAACGTATTGCTTGGAATGGCAGCAATGGGTAATGACCCAAACCACACTGCTATTGGCAAATACCAGTAAAACCAGCTGTGCTGGTTAGAAACCAGACAGATGGCAGCCCCAGCGGGGTGCTGCTAAGTGCTGTAATTCCCAAAGTGATGACTGCAGTAATTGCTGAATTTGAATTTCCAGAAGTTGATGCGGAAACATCATGATTTCACCCTGCAACGGCAAGGTGTGAATCTTCCAGAGCCCGTGGGCAGCTGTCGTGGTGGTGAGGAGCAGGGAGGCTCTGAGCCAGCCCCAGCCTTGCAGCTCCCACTGCTGCGCCCATGGACATGCATCACTTAGGTCTGTAAGCCCGGGGTGACTTAAACGCTTGTAAGCTTGAGATACAAGATGGCAGGAGCCTGAATGAGAGAGAGGATTCAGCACTTCCAGTGCTGTAGCTTTGGGGCTTTAAATCTCACTTTTAGGAAAATTGAAAGGGGAAGACTTCCAGGGTCTTCATCCCCCAAGACATATAGAATCATAGAATCGTTTGATTTGGAAGGGACTCTTAAAGTCCATGTGCTCCTGCAATGAATGGGGACACCCACAGCTCCATCAACTGCTCAGAGCCCTGTCCAGTGTGACTTGAATGTCTCCAGGGATGGGACATCGCTCACCTCTCTGGACAACCTGTGCCAGTGCCTCACCACACTCACTGTAAAAAACTTCTTCCTTATATCCAGTCTAAATCTCCCCTCTTTTAGTTTGAAACCATTTCTCCTTGTCCTATCATAACAGACCCTGCTGAAGAGCCTGTCCCTTCTTTTTATAGCCCCCCTTTAGATACTAAAAGGCTGCTAATACTTTCACTTTGAGCTGATGTTATTACTAGAGCTGCCCGCCCTGTTTACCAAGAGGATATGTTAATGGAGCTGCAGTTGCCCTGTGGCACCCACACTCTGTACAAGCAGCCCCAAGGGCTCCTGCTCCTCCACCACGTGGGGCTGTGCTGGGGCAGATCCTCCCCTCTGTCCCCACTGCAGTGTGCAGTGCCAGTGGAGCTGCTGGCCTTCTCCCCAGACATTGGCTTTGGGTGCTCACCAGCACCACCAGGTGCAAACCTACCATGCAAGGAGGGCACGAACAGAGCCAGCATTTCTTCCACCTCCTGATGCCAAGTGAAGGCCCATTTCGGAAAACATGAGTCTGGCTGTGGCATGGGGCTCCACCCAGCTTGCACAAGCTGCTGCCCTGCTGCCCGAGGCTCCTGCTCCCGCAGCGACGCCAGAGCCCTGCCACAGCACTGCCAGGAGATGCCTGGCCTGGCAGCCAGCTGCGCCCCAGCCCAGAGCTCTGGGTGCCACGGTGACAGCACGCTGCCACACGCAGCCATAGCAGCGCCTGCTCAGCTGCATCCCCCTCACAGCAAGCACTGCACGCTGGCTGTGCTGCTGTGCAAAAATCCTGAACTCTGTGAAAAATGCTGGAGAAAAGCAAGCTGATGTGACCTGCTGCACCCACCTGGCACCCATGGGGCTTTTCAGTGTGGAGGAGCCAAGGCCAGAGAAGCAGCAGCCTCTCTGAACTGCATCATATTAACTTTCCAAGGCATGTTTAGACTGTCTTCAGGGCCAAGCCTGCCCCAGGAGCTAAGCTGGAGATGAACTGGGCTATCATGAGGCAAGTGTGTTTGAGAGGGACCTGCCTGGGGCCTCACACAAAGTTTGAGCTATAGATTTTTTCTTGATGCTTTTTCATTAGAGGATGAGTAGCCTACCAAAGTCATTTGACTGAATTGCCTGGTCTTGCAACCCTTGCTCTTTGCCTGAAATGTGGAAAGACAGGGCCAAGTCTGATCTTTTGCGTGGATCTTGGCAGTACCCAATGTGGGCAGCACAGCAGCGTGTCAGTTTGGGAAGCTGAAGATGCTTCTCACTACCTTCACGGTGCTCACAGGGCTGACTCTGATGAGTGGTGGGATTTCAGCATAAGATCCTGGTTTGCCAGAGCCTCATAAGAGCAATAAGAACTATGAAAAATACCTTTTGGGGTCAGGCTCTGAAGCTCATATTTGCCTGAGTGAGAGGGTGGAGGAGATGTGATTTGGCCTGAACAGTAGGAATGGCTTTTAGTGCTTGTGGGAAGAGTACTTCACTTTCCTACAGCTGCCTTGTGTCCCACATACATGCCTGGGATCACACCTGCCTCCAGGAAGGTGTTCCTTCACGTCCCTCTGTGGTGGGCTGGGCCTGGAGTCTCCTGCAAGAGGATCACTGTCAGTGTGAGGTATGTGAACAAGATGGTCTTTGGGGACAATTCAGATAGAGCCAGAAACCTTGTCCATCCATGAAAGTCAGCAGGGGAAAGCTCACCCTACATGCCACCCTCTGTAGGGTGGCTTGGGCTATAGAGTGCTGCGTTCATTGTTATGCTCTATCATGAGCAGAAGAGGTCCAGACAGGATTCCCACCCTCCTAGGGTGTATGACAGGCAGCAGGAACAAGCTCTGTCTCAGACTGTGCACAAAGTGTAGTGCAGGGCACGAGCATTGAGTAGCAGGGTAAAGTAGGCCATTGGAGCTTCACTGCAAAACTCGGAGCTGTTGGGTCATCCTTGTTTGGACATCCCATGTTGGGTGCAGAAACTCAAAATCAGACCTAAGAACCAAACATTTATCTTACTCACTTCTAAGGTATGGTAAGAACTAAAGTCCTTGGTTGCTAATTTCAGTATTTCTTCAGCCTTTTGAAATGAAACCAGCCTGTCTGAAAATCCTTTGTTACTTTACTTTTTTCAGTCCCTCAGTGTGATGACCACTCCCTGAGTCCTCAAGTGTTAATTGTTACTAGATTAAGGTCTAGGTCACCAGATTGCTCCATAAGCACCCTCAGATGAAGTGCATCAGGCCTGGCTAATTTTCCAACTCAGCAAGTGCTCTGCTTCCAGTTCCTTCCATCTCCAACCTGTCCCCCTGTCCCTATCACTAATGGTGATGATCAGCGGATGGATCTCAGCAGTCTCCTCCTGATCCAAATAATGGCCTCATTGCTGTTGTCTGCAGACAGTATTTCTGTGAGGAAAAGTGGACAGCTTTTCCCCTTGCATCCTAGTGTATTTACAGCTTATTTCCCTTGGTCTGTTGTCCTTGTTGCAGGCCATACTGTGCTGTGAACTTTCTAGTTCTGGTACAACTCACTGTATTAGGTACTTGTGATGACCTACCTTCTATTTTCTGTGTTTTTCTTCTAATCTTTGGAGGATACATTTAGGTTGTCTGCTGTCTCTCCCAGCTCCATCTTTCCTCCTCAGTGGGATGAGTTGCCATGGTCTTCAATTCAATCCCTCTTCTTTGTAGACCTTATCTTCAGTGTATTGAGATGGACTTTCTTGAAATCTGTTTTTTGTTGTTGTTTAATTTTTATGTTATTTCTTCTTTCCACCCTTGGGATTCTTAACTGCTGCTTCATGGTCATGCTTAGAAATACACTTTAAACCATCAATCTGCTTAGGGGCAGAGTCAAATTCGGAACAGCTCTTCCATTGGTCGCTTCTCACCTTTTGTATGAAAACCATCATGAGTGTATTCTAAGGGCTTCATAGGTCCTGCTGTGTCTTTGCCAAAAAATGACTGGGTAGTCAATGATTCTACCCTTCCACCAAAGCCTGAGCTCTGAGCAGCTGCCAGTTGCCTGTAAAATGCCCCATCCATGTGATCTTTCTGGCCCAGTGATCTATAGTCAGTCCTTAGTGTAATGATGCATACGTTCTTTTCCATATTACTTACAAGGCAGATTCTTTCAGCCTGCTGATATCATTGTGAAGCCACTTTCTATCATTTTCAAAATGGCATTGCAATTGGGGGAAGTTATTCATGTCTGGAAAAGGGCAAACACCACACCCATCTTCAAGAATGGTAAGGAGAGCCCAGGGAATTACAGGCACGGCAGCCTCACCTCTCTCCTCAGGAAGAAAGTGCAGAGCAAATCCTCCTGGAATATACATCCAGGTACAGGAAGAACAAGATATGAATGTGAACGCCAGCACACATTGCGCCAGTCTGACACAATTCCCTTCCATGAGAAGATGACAGGCGGTGCGGGTGAGGGAGGAGCAGCAGGCACTGTGTTGTTCCCTGACTTGAACAAAGATTTGACGTGGTGTCCTGTAGTTCACTTACAGCAAACTGCTAAGACATGGTTTGGACTGGTGGACCATGAGATGGGTGAAAGGAAATGGGCTTGATAGCTGCACTGAGGTGGTTCAAAGCCTAACTAGTGGTGTTCCCTGGAGATCAGTGCTGGAGCCAGTACTGCTTCATGTCTTTGCTAATGATCTGGAGGATGGGATAGAGTACAACCTGAGCATGCTTGCAAGCTATATGACATTAAGAGCAGTCAATAAGCTGGAAGGTAGGATTTCTGTTCAGAAGGATGTCAGCAGGCTAGAGAAATTGGCTGATGGAAACCTCCTGAATTTTAGAAAAGACAAATACACAGTCCTGCCTGTAGGAAGGAATAACTACACTGAGCAGGACACAGTGGGAGCAGCAGCCTAGGAAACAGCTTTCTGGAAGAATGTCCTAGAAGGGGAACTGATGGACAGGAAGTTAAGCAGAGGTCACCGATGTGCCCGTGTGCCAAGGAGGGCCAGCTGATCCCCGGCTGTGTTAGCAGGACCGCCACCAGCAGGGAAGGGGGAGGGACCCTTCCCATGCATGTTCCATGATTCTGTTTGGTGTCCATAGGATGTGATTTTGGAACAAGGACATATGAGTACTTGAGCTACGTAGCTTCTTTACCCGTCAGCATGCTCCTTGTGAAGAAAGCATGCTTGTCTAGGTTAATACACTAGTCATGTACGGAGTCACTCTTACACCAAATGAATCATGATTTTGGTCAGTCTCAGTTCTTCCTGTTTGTATGCTATGTTTCTGGCATATTTGCTTGAGGCATTACATACCTGCTGCACCAATGACACTGAGTTTGTGCACATGCATAACCCTTTCAGCTATTTCTTTCTGTGAAGGACGGATGGATGAGGCAGGAGGCAGCAGGACAGGGAACGTCTTCATAGTTATTAAGAGTGATTTTATCTGCCGTGATGGGGTAGGGACTATTAAATACAAGGTTCCAGAAGCAGTTTTTGCTCATGTGGCCACTGATACTCTGTAGCTTTGGAGATTTGAATACTTAATTCTTAGTTTAAAGTACATTTGTGCATGAGATTTCAACTGTCTTTTTTTTCCTGTTGTTTTCCTTTTTTCTTTTTCTCCCATCTAGGTAATAGCAATTGTGATGGATCTGTTTACAGACATGGAAATACTGTGTGACCTGCTGGAGGCCTCAAGCAGACGGCACGTTCCTGTTTACCTGATCCTGGATGAAGAGTACTTGAAGCATTTTGTGGAAATGTGCAATAAAATGTCCCTCACTCAGGACAGCTTCCCAGTAAGTGTTCAGTCACACTCTACATGTGATAACCACGTCTTGGAATCGGTAAAAATTGATTGTTCTATTCATTCCGCCTGCCCTTTGGGACCTATCCGTTGACCTCTCTCAGTCCTTGCCCTAGGAAACTGAATTGCAAGACTTAAATGGCTCTTAGTTCAGATCCCTCAGATCAGCTTTAGGTTCTGTCCAGAGCTGCTGCAGTGCAGCTCTGTGGCAAAGTGTGGGGAAGGAAAGCTGGAAGAAAAGCTGTGTGTCCCTTTGGATGTCTTGATGCAGACCCCACCATTTCCTCCTAGCCCTATTGCACGCTCTCGGTGTAAAACCAGAAGTTAAAAATGTCATGTCAGGATTTATTTCTGGGCTTGTGATTCTTTTTGGCCCCTGAGTTCACGAAGGATTTGTGAAGAGCCTGATTCCCCACTCATTGGGGTGTCCATCAGCAACCATATGTGGTGCCCAGAGCAGGCGAGCACTAGGAGTTAATACTGCAGTGAAACAAGCACTTTTGGCTCAGAAACTCCCAGGCTCAGGAATGTCCCCCAGCATCATGCTGTCCCCATATAACCTTTCAGGCTGTCACCTCCCAGTGGAGGACGATTTTGATGTCATTTTTTAGTCCTACAAGGCCGACACTACTGGCTGTGCTCCTTCCTTCATGCCTTCCCTGAAGGGAGGGGCTGGTACTCTTCCAGCCATCCATTTCATCTTTCCCTTACCTTGGGAAAGCTCAAAATCAATGTTTTACAGCATTTTAAATACAGATAGATACAATTGCAAACATCTAATTTTTTCCTCATTTTTAACCTGTCTACGCAAAGTTTAGTTTAGAGATGCAGCTTTCTTTCCCCATGTTGGTGGTGCTCTGTCCTTTCTCACTTCTCACAAGCCAGATCCATTTCATCTTGCCTCTTGCCATGGCAGCTATTAGAGAAAACTACTTCTTGCCAGAGCATGTTTGGTTTCATAAACAAATGCATCCCTAATGTCACCTGGCTGATCCAGATAAATTCCACTTCTTCAAGGTCTATTTTATTCGCCTCTTATCCAAGAATGTGGCCATTGTTGTAAATTAAAATTAGCATTGGTTTACATCCATGGAGATGCCTATGTCTTCTTGTTAGACCTGATGTCACGTCTTGTGCTCTAATGGCTAATTAACGCTTGCCTCCCCCATTCAGTGACTCATCTGCAGGTTTCAATGTGAAGTGTCCCTTAGGCTGCTGCATCTCAAGCAGTACATTAACACACGTGCTTGATATTCACATCTAACTGGAATGAATGTACATACTTTATTCCTGGTTCTGGGTTAAGACCGGATATGATGGTAAATCTCCATCTGGAATAATTAATGACAACTTTGAGTGTAATGGGGAATTTTCTTACTTCTTAGAACTTTGTGTGAGCCTAATGGTGTTGAATCTTGCTGCTGAGCATCAGCAGATCTGACAGTAGTGCATCAAGCATTGGCAGCAGTCCCAGCAGCAGATTTCTGTATTTTTTTCAAAGGGACATGTATTGAAGCTAAAAGTAAGCTGAGTGGCGGTGACACATGGTGGTCTGGGTTTCCTGCAAGACTGCGGGATTCTCATCTTGCTTGGACAGCTGAAGGTCAGGATTGCCAAGGGGAAGAAGAGGATGGAAAAATTGAGCCAGATGTCAGAAACTCATCCAGCTTGGAAGGGAGAGAGGGAGTGAAGGTGCACTATGGAAATAAATCTATGGGGTATCTCTTACTTGTAGTTGTTTCAACTTACATGAGGGGAGAGGAAGCTCCTCTCTGTGAGAACCACTTTTACTAAAACCTCAGCACTGGAAGAAAGAAAATTCCTGAATTGAATGGCAACAGGATTAGGGGGTCACCTCCCCAAGCATATCTTGCTCTATCTCAGCAACTTGTGGTGGCATTTCGTAGTACCATAGAACAATTCAGGTTGGAAGGGACCTCAGGAAGTCTTTAAGTCCAACATCCTGCTCAAAGCAGGGTCACCTGGGAGGTCAGCCTGAAAATCTTCAAGCATGAAGATGGCACAGCCTGCCCTGGTAACATGTTCCAATGCCTAACTGTCCTCGTGGGGAAAGAGTTCATCCCTTCTCATAGGTGACAACTCAGGACATGTTCTGAGTTGCAAGAATAAGTGGGATCCACAGTGCAAAGCTTGTGAAGCTTCAGCTCTGTCCCTGCTAAAAGTTTCAATGAGCACAAGAGAAGACTAGAGAAGTACTTGGACAAGTACAAGTAACATGAGGGGCAGCATCATAAATGGTTGCCTTGTTCCTGCTCTTCCCCTATCCCCCTATCATGGCCTATGGCAGGAGATAGACTGTAGGGTTAGTTGGACCCTCATCTAGAAGAGATTCATGAAGCCCTGAAGGCAATGGTGCTCACTGCATGGGCGGAGAGACTTCCTCAGCATGACGTGTGTGTTGAGCCTTTTCCGCCCCGCTGCGCCGAGCTCCTAGCAGACATTTCTGGGAAGCCCACGTGCTGCCCGCAGGGCTCTGGCAGATGAGGAAGGCCGGTGGGAGCAGAGCTGAGCTGGGCATCCCGCAGGTGGTTGCCCCCAGCTCCTCCCCGAGGCACAACTTCTGTGCCAGGAGCTCCACATGAGGCCAGAGACTGGGCCAGCTGGTCCATGGCTGCATACAGGCAGCCCTGTAAGCCCACACTGCTCATCCTGCCCTGGAGGAGGAGAGGCCACAGACATTCCCAGGAGCAGCTCCTGGAGAGCAAGAAGATAGGATGTGGGTCTGTGCACTGTGGAGGACGTCTGCAGGCAAACCACAACTATTTGTCATAGAATCATAGAATCATTAAGGTTGGAAAAGACCACTAAGATCATCTAGTCAACCCATCACCACCATGCCCAATAACCATGTCCCTCAGTACCACATCTGCACCTTTGTCCTTTGTCTTCAGCCTGCCAGTGCGTGTTAAAAACTGCTTTCTGGCTGGACTGAAAGATGCTGCGTGGTGTGGGCCAGCACCCACCTCTGCAGAGGAGCAAAACAGCCCTGGCAACTTGTGCCCCTATAGTGACCACTGCAGCCACAGGGTTCCAGCTGTGGATGCTGGCACTGGGCAAGGACGAGCTGCCCACAGAGAGATGCTCCTGCCCATATGCAGTGGGGACAGTTTGTGGCTGCTCCCGGTGTGCCAAGGCCACTGCAGGTGGCCATGAACTGGCCTGGAGGGGCAGAAGGGGATGGGCTGGCAGGTGCCTGGAGGTGCAGCCTCACAGATGCTTATTTGTGTTGTTTTATTTGGCACCATTTCCTATAGACCTGTCCAGTAACTGCATCCAGCAGCTGTTCTCCTCTCCCATTTGCCCCACCTGAGGTGCAGATAACTTCTATTATTGGCCAAAACCTCACCTTAAGACAAAGGCTCCTGTTGGATACCAGGAGCCTCATTTCCTTTTTTTGTGCTGGACAGTAGGTTCATGGCTGAAGTTGGATCAGGGAAGCCCTTAGGACAGGTGAGAATAGCTCTGTTTCACCTGAATGCAGCCACATAAAACGTTAATATCATTTTTAAATATACTGATAAAGGGTAACTCTTAAAACTTGGGCACACTTTTCCGTAAATCTTTTATATTGAGCAATATTTTTTTAAGAAGCCTGTCAGTATAGAAAATCAGAGCAGTGTACTCAACTTGATGGCAAAGCAGTTGTCTGGGGTCTAAAATTAACTCTAATGCAGTGCCACAAACTAGTGAGGTGAGCTGAGTATCAGCAGTATCCTGGAATAAACTGTCCTTAGCCTTACATACTTCAGAAATGATCTGCAGGATCACTGAATTCTCCAATTTTTTACTTTTTTGTCTTTTTTTCAGAGCAGCATTTGTACCTAAGTACAACTTGTTCATATTTGCTGGCATTTTTATTTTATAGAAGCATGCATTGTGATAAAATACGTGGGATGTAGGACCCAGCAAACACCTGCTGCCGTGCTGCATTCTACCTCTGGGCACAGCAATCCTGCAGGAGATTTCATTGCTGATGAATTGCAGAACACTCCATTTTGCTTCAGCGTGTGTTCCTTTACCATCTCTGCTTTCTTTGATTTCAGAACATGCGCATAAGATGTCTGAGTGGAGACACGTACTACAGCAAAGCAGGCAAGAAATTTGTAGGCCAGGTTCTGGAGAAGTTTATCCTGATTGACTGTGATCAAGTTGTTGCGGGTACATACAGGTGAGAAAAAACTGCAACTGCTGATGCTGCAAAATACTGAATAATTCCTATTTGCTTTTCCCTGTGATAAAGATGTGCAGCTGTTCCTCTTCATCTCAACCTTATAAATGTCACTTTTCACTTTGGTGCTTCATCCCTCACCCCATCCGCTTGCCTTGCTTTGCTGTTTTGTTATCAGATAGCATCAACTGCCTGTCTGCCAACACTGACAGCTCCTGGAAACAACTGTCTACGAGTATCACCTAATTTCTTAATGATGTAAAAAATGCCCTACCAGGTCAGATGATGCCCCCCCTTTCCTCCCACAGTGCACACAGTGTTTGCATCAGGCATGTTGGAGAGCACTTCCCTACTTATTCCCTTCTGGATCTGTTTTGGATCTATTATTCCTGACAGTGACCAGCTTTCATTGAATTTTCCAGCTGTTGTTGTACAGTCAGCATTTTTACCCAGTTACCTTTCCTGAAATTGAATATGCACGTGCTACATTTATTTAGATTGCTCTCTCCCACCACAGGGTTGAAATTGTTCTGTGAGCAGCATTACAAAGTGGCTCTTCCACTTCTGCCTCTTGAACTGAGTCTCATGCATCATTCCTGCCCACATCCTGAATGGCATCTTTTCTTGTGGGCCAAACCATTTAGGCTAGTTAATTCTGGGAAGTAATTGCTTATTGCTTCCAAGAAGTTTTTCTCCACAGCTCATCCCCTTGAAGCATCAGCCTTACCCTGGGTGTGAAAACTCCCACTGTTACACCTACCCTAATTTTGCAGCTCTAATCTCACTTCACACTGCCTCGTGCTGTTGCACACTGTGCTATCTACCACGAACAGTGCAACTCCCCAGTACGGATTACTTGGCCATTTCTGTCAGCGCCCGGCAATACTTCATCCTCTCTCCACCAGGTCTCCTTGACCCCTTCTCTCTCTCCTTTCTTACTCTTTTCCATCCCCTACCCAGAGCCAGTAACTGTCCAGCAAGCCACCAGTGCTGGAGTTCCAAGCTGCACTTCCCTTCTTCTAGCATCACCGCCTGAGTGTAGAGGAATCCTTCTACCAAACTCTGCCACTTAAAAATAGAAGTACTCGATCCCAACTGGCTATGTCAGTTCTCAATTTAAACAATATGGGGAGTAGTGCCTTTGCTGGCATTTTGGGCACGCTAAGACAAGGATCTAAGAACGATGGGGTGCCTGGAAACATCACTCCATCTCTTCTGACTGCACCGGGTTCTTGGATAACTGAAAGCACTCATTTTAAATGGCTAAAGTTGGGCATGTGTCTGCCGGGCTGAACTCCATGCCCATAGGAACATTTTGTTAATATCCCTGTTGCCCTGAGTCAGGGGACTGCTTGAAACACAGGTCAGTTCCCTGGGCCAGTTCCTCCCCTGCTGACCCGGAGCAGGGCTGTGGATCCAACGCCTGCTTGCTCTCTCTAGATCGCTGCAGCTGAGTCTTCTCAGGTTGCAGAGGATGACTGCTCAGTTGGACACGGCCTTGTGTCTGATTCCCTGCAGTCCCACCAACCACCCCACGTTCTGGACTGTAAGAAATTGTCTCTGTCCATGGAATTTGGACAGAAAAGTTTCCACAGGAGAAAATCAGGTACACTGCAGCTTGGCACTGTACCAAGTATAGCAGACAGATAAATTACTCTCCCTGCAGTTGGGAAAACGAGATTCAAAGGATGAGAGCAATTCCTGAATAAAGCCAAATACTGGAGACTTGTGTGCAAGGATCAGAGGCTTCAGGACCTCCAGGGCTGGATGTTGTACGTGCTTCTTCATGTTCACTTTCCCACAGCAGACTTTTCCCACCTTGATTGTTCCGTCTTCGGCCTCCACGACACCCTCTGGCAATGAGTTATGCAATTTAATTTATGCTTTGTGTGAAGTGATCTATTGTGTTTACAGTAAGTCTACTGCTGTACAATTATATTTGGTGCCCCAAATTTCCATAACTCGGGAAGAGTAAATCACTGTTCTCTATTTATTTCCTTGTCTGCATCCAGGATTTCATCTTCCTCCATTACAATCCCTGTGTGAATCATCTCTTCTCAGCTGAAGTATCCTCAGCAATTCAGTCATTTCTTGTGCAGAACTTCCAGACCTTTAATCATTATTGCTGTCTTTTGATAGACAAATTGACCAGAACTGCATGAGGAGGTCAGGATATCCCCACTCACTATACTTTAGCATAGGTGTAAGGGGGACATCCCCCTTTGTCTCCACTGTGGCAGTTCCCAGCCTGCTGTTTGTATTTCTGACCAGTGTGAAGCACTGCAATGATTCTTGTTTAGAACTGTCCATGGGAACTCTGACCGCTCTCCTAAGCGTTAATATCCCAGAACTCATCAGTGTACGGAGAACATCAGATTTTTGCAGCAGTTTGCATCTACTGACGTTGAATTTTGTCTACCATGGTGTCACTATACCATAAAATCCTCTCACTGCTTCTTATATTCTCCAGTTTTCCCAGGACAATTCTGTTGGGTACAAACTGCTATCATACAACTTCCCAAAACTTAGGGGATTCCAGAGGGTACATTAAAATTATCGCCAGCATTTGCTTCCCATCTTCAGTCAACACCTTGGGAAGACTTTCTTCTATACCCCACGGTCACTTATGCTTTCTAAGAGTCCTCGAGGAATGACCGTGCCCAAATCTCTGTAAATTCACCCATCCTACACCAAGCAGATCTGTGTGCTCACTGCCTCCTTCAAAGAACGGCAGCAGGCTTTGAGGCACGGCTTCCTTCCACAAAAAACATGCTGAGTCTTCAGCGTTATGATTATAGGTACCCGATGCATCTCATCATGTTACTTACTGTTTGCATCTACCAGTCTGTTCAGTATGGAAATAAGCCTGGCTGCTTCGTAGTTTTCCAGTAGCTCTTTGAAAGGTTCACATTGACGACTTCCATTCCTCTGTTACCATGTTCAATTTGAAATGATAGGTTATTCTCTGGTTAATAATTGGAAAATTGCTGACTTCCATTTTTTGAAGGCTATTTATTTCAGTGTTTTCTTTTACTGTGCCTTTTGACTGTGGTGACATTTCGATGTGTTGTCTTTATTTTGACAGGTATATTTGCTCTGAGCCTCCAATATAGCATCTTTAAACAATCTTCATGCTGCCTCAACCAGTTAACCTCTTTGGTTACTCATTTAAATTTCTTATTAATAGCATTCCTCACTTTCTCTTTTCATTTAAACATTACTGTTGTGGATCATTTTCCTCCTGAAAGTATATTTGACAGGCGCATGTCATCGTTATTTTTGCAGAGTGGCGTTTCCACAGGAGTTATTCCTCCTTTTGTTGGTTTTATGGTTAGTTTCTCCCCAAAGCAGTCATTTATAGAGGGCAAAATGCAGTTTCTGCAGCTCTCCTAGTCACGGCCCCTATTCAGTGTGGATATAACTGACTATCTCTGTATTCCTCTGCCTCGAGCAGAGGACATGCCCCTTAGCACACCGCATGTACTGGCAGCGCTCTCAGTCAGTTCACAATACAGACCCACTCCTATGTTTTCCATATTTGGGAGTGGAATTTTAATCTAGCAGGGCTATATTTCATTTGATGATGCATTATTTACATTATTTGACTTATTTTTCTTTAATGCTTTGTGCCATTGCCCCAGCAACGTATCCCCTATTCATTCTTTCTGTAAAATTTTTTCACTTCAGTTACACTGTTCCTCAGTTTCTTTTCCCCAGTCCCTTTCTGAGATGATTGCTGTGTCAAAGTCATCATTCCAGCTCAGGCATCTTGCAGTATCTGTTCCTTTAGTCTAGAAAATCTGTGGATGTGTGTGTATCTGACCTGGCTGCCCCGCACTGACCACTTCTCTAAACACAGCTTTATTTTTTCAGGTGTTACTCATTGACTCTAAATCCTTACTGGTGTTTCAGAGATTTCCCCCTGTCCTTACATCAGAATACGTTTTTGCTTTTATTCCCAAGCTGGAGTGGGCAGTTTCAAACTGTTCTGCACACCATAGAATCATAGAATCATGGGTTGAATGGCCTGGGTTGAAAAGGACCACAATGATCATCTGGTTTCAACCCCCCTGCTATGTGCAGGGTCGCCAACCACCAGACCAGGCTGCCCAGAGCCACATCCAGCTTTGCTTCAGATTCTCATTTCAAACCTCCCTAGATCTTCTGCGTTACATCGTGCAGCAGTCACATTTTATTTGGGTTAGGATGGAATTCAGCTTTCTTCCATACAGTCACTATATTCCACATTTTTCCAGTTCCTTATGAATCTACCATCCTTTCCCTAACTTAATTTCCATAGCCATGTACTGAAATGTTCTTCTACTTCTCTGTTCCATTCTAAATGTGGTAGAGGGAGCATTTTATGAGCCTACCAAGAAGATCCTGTTTGCTTTCAGCTTCCTACATTGATACTCTCTCACTTGTAAGTGTGTCTTGGTTACTTTTCACCCAAGACACACTCTATTGCTTTTTGTGTTAGTGGGAACCCATACAGGCTTTGACCACTGGCTTCTCCGTAGCGCTCCATAACTTCAATCCAGATGTCTCTGCCATCCTTCATCCTACTGTCCTTCATCCCATCTTCATTCTTTGCCGTCATCCTTCCTGAGCCTTCCCACATGTATTTACTTTGAGTACTTCCCTGTTGAACCGCATCTGTTTATTTCAGGACCCTTTCCAAAGTCAGACCCATGCAGTTCCTCCCCGTTGGATCTGATTTACTGATGTAATGGGTGCACACTCATTCATGAAGCTGCTTTGCAGATATGGAATAGCAGCAGAGCTGAGATCCCCTCAAGTTTCAGTACATTCTCCAAGGCTGACAGTGAATCCATCCCGGTGCTTGGTCTGCCCACACCCTTTCTTGCAGGGGGGTATTTTCTTTCTCTCTTCTTGACTACTCGGGTATTCAGTGTCTCTTAATTCTTCAGCTGTAAGAAGAGAATACTTTCTCCTCACATAGGTACTCATATCATGCCTGAACTTCTGACCTCTCCCCACATCTGTAGCCATAAGATTCCCTCTTCTGGCTAAATATTTCCATTGCTTCCCTTCTTCACCGTTGTGTTTCCTGTTAATGAAGAAAAGGGAAAACAAGGCTCACTGAGCTAAGCAGATATCCAGAAAAAGCAATAATCTAAAACTCTAAATATAATTGTATCTGGTTAGTTGGTATCATTCCGGGCATCAGGAGAGATAGTACTTCCTCGAGCACTTTTTAACCTGACAGAGTGAAGGGTACAAATACATTTATAAGAGCAGCAGATGAGAGAGGAGCCCAAGGGCAAATGGGGCTAGAGCTAAGCAGGATTTTGAACAGGAAAGCTTGAGTAAACATTTGCCAGGCTAGGAGTAGAGAAAAGAGGTGGTACTGTCAGCCTGAAGGCAGTTACAGGGCTGTTTGTGCTGCCCTAGAGGAGGTTTCTCAGCTGAAAATGGAAGATGGTCAAAGTACAGCTATATATCCTGCCAGTTGCACAAGGAGGAAAGAGCTCATTGTTTGCTATTTTGTCCTGAAAGAAACTCAGTACTTGGGCTCGAAGCTGACATGACCAATGGAACTGAAAAATGAGGGAAGAAAGGTAAGAGAGGGTTTACAAAACTCCACCCCTGGCTTCAGCACAAAGGAAGGCAAAAACAAGCACACAGGTGTTTGGCAGAGGGAAGGTAAAGCTACAAGGGTTTGAAGCTGGAGGAGGCTTGGCATTTCTTCAGGAGAGAAGTGCTCATGCCCTCCGGTAGCCGTGCCCCACACAGGAGGAAAGAGCTTTTAAGAAAGGGCTCCAGATCTAACCCAGGGAGCAGTCACCTTCAGAAATGAATTGCCACTAAGCAGAAAGTGAGTGCAGAGGGAATGGAAAGCACAGTGCATCAGCCAGGAAACCCCAGGCTGAAATGTAAAGCACTGAAGTGCCAGCAGATAGGTGATGTAAAGCTTTGCAGAGCACACCAAATCAAAGAGGAGGAAGTCCTCAGGTGTACAAATAAAAACTGAATCCAGAAGGAAGAAGCAATAAGGGATAACCAGGATGGGATGCCCAAATTAACTGAATACATTGCACTGTAATATATTTATATGTATTTATATATAAAAGATGTAAAAAGAGGGATGAAAATGATTGCAAATGCATTGGAAACAAAGAGCTTACCACAATAAAAACAGATTATTATCATCTCAGATATTAGAAAGGAAATGTAACATGAAATTAAAAGTCTGGAAATAGTATGTATAGTAAGCATGTTTAATGTACTACATAGTGCCTATGTTGAACAATGAGTGAAATGATGCACGGGGGCTGTTTGGGCACACAGAACGAGAACAGAATACCCTGGCAGACAGCGTCAAGCAAGAAAACGATAAAGATGAGTAATAGGAATTACAGAGGGAAAAAAGCGCTGCAAGTTGGTATCTTATCAGCCGGACGTAGCTGAAGCAGAGCGGCTGAGCACAAAGAACCGCAGGTCAACTACACAGCACGGCTGTGAGAAGGCAGCGGCACCCCCGGCCGCCGTGCGGTCCCCCAGGGGCACGCAGAGGGGTTAGCGCCGCTCTCAGAAATGCTGCTGAGCTGACACCTCGTCTGAAACACGAGGAGCACCAGGCAGGCGCTGCCCCAGCCCTCAGTGATGCTGTATCTCCATCTCCTGGCCGAGGGCGGAGCTGCACGGGGCTGTGCGGGGCTCTGCTACCGCTCTGCCTGACCGCAAGGCCGAGGAGGGCTGCTCTGTCCTCCAGCCGTCCTTTCCCAGGCGCCTTCCCCGGGGCGATCTGCAGCTGGCTTCTCCCTGTGCAACAGCCCCTTATGGAAGCAAATAATGGCAGGAAAATCCTATGGCTTTTGAACCCTCGTGAACTTTCAGCATCCAAAGTGCTCTGCAGGGAGGAGATCCTCAGTTTGCTGTGTGTTGTGCTGTGTGGGGAAGCACCTCTTCTTGTCTGCACTGAGTTTGTAACCCATTAGCTTCATTTTTTATATCAAAATAGATCAGGAATGATCATTTTGGCTTCCCTTTGCCTTAGATGGGCTGAAGGAGTTGGACTTGTTCAGTCTGGAGAAGAGAAGGCTCTGGGGAAACCTCGTTGCAGCCTTCTGTACTCAAAGAGAGCTTATAGGCAGGAGGGAAGTCAACTTTTTACATGGACAGATAGTGACAGGACAAGGGGGAGTAGTTTTAAACTACAAGAAGGGAAATTTAGGTTAGATTTTGGGGAAATTTTTCACTGAGGACTGTGAAGCCCTGGCACTGCTGCCCACAGAAGTGTGGGTGCCCCATCCCCAGAGGTGTTCAAGGCCAAGTTTGGGTTGCGCCCTGGGCAGCCTGATCTGGTACCTGATTTAGTGACTGGCAGCCCTACCCACAGCAGGTGGGTTGGAACTGAATGATCTCTGAGGTCCCTTCCAACCCAAGCCAACCTCTGAGTCTGTGATTCTCTGAGTCCATGATTCTCTGCCTCTTTCTTCCATAGCATTCATGGAGGAAAGACATTTGTCAGTTTGTACCAGAGACTTCCACTTTGCCCTGCCTTGTCCCACCAAGTGACAGCCTGCTGTCACAGCCCATGTCCTCAGCATGCAGTTGTCTCCAGGAGATGGCTTTGGGTAGCATGGCAGCATGCTATGCCTAGCCATGCATTGCCAACAGCTGCCATACTCCTATTGCATACAGAGACACCAGATCTTGGCCCGCATTGTCCCCAGGGGCTCGGGGCCACCCCCAGCGGAAGGTCATGGGGTCCAGAGAGGGAAGGAAAACCTAAACAAGCTCTATTGTTTGCCTGCTGCTAAGGTGAGGCCATCAAGAAGCTTTGATGGGTAGCTGTAGTGATGCTCCTGCTAGACTGTGTGAGTCTATGAGACATGAAACCTCCTAGCCGGCATGAGGCTCAGCTCTGCTTCCAGCTCTCCTGGCAAAAGCAGTAGATGTGGGTGGACAGGGATGGCAGCATTGTCTTCCACTTGATTACTCCCATGGTTCACAGGATGGTGCTCACAGTCTGAGGGATGCAAGCCTGCCCCTCCAGAGCATGGGTACTCAGTCCTATTAGCCCATTTGTGGTTCTGAGGAGTTCAAGTGAGCTCAGGTGTTTGTACAAGCATCCTGTAGCTGTCTTCAACAGCCTCATGGCCTACGGTCAGCAGCTGATAGACCTCTCAGTATGTGACTCCAAATAGTGCCTGTGTCATGCTATGGGTGACAAAATGCTGTGGGGTCAGCCCTGCCTTGGGGCATCTGGGGTTCTAAGCACTATGAAGTGTGGACACAGCACTCCTGTACAGAAGGACATTAGTTGTAAGTAACACAAATGGGAACAGCAGCATCCCTGGGAGCCAGGCAGTGCTCCTGCGATAGAAGCCTTTGAGGAAGTAGATATGGACTACATGAAATTGCCCCTGTCTGGGCTCTCAGATTTCTTCAAAGAACTCATATAGCTTTGTGAGAGATGACTTTCCTTTACAAAAGCCACCTTCCCTATTATATTGTATTTCCCTACATGGCCATTAATTCTATTCTTTAGTAGAGTCTCTGCTAATTTGTGCTGTGTGGTTATGAGTCTTAATGGTCTGGAACATGAAAAAAAATTGTATCACATTAGCAACCTTCTGATAATTATACACTTTCAAGTGAGAGTTTATACATCTTAGGTAGTTAGTTGTTGAGCTGCTTTGTTCTTTGGTGCTCTCAAGTTAATGCTAAGTGGTCCTGCAAATGTTTTGCTGATATATTTTCTAACTTCTTCTACATAGGTTTCAGTGTGAGACTCATTCTCTCATTCTGTATAAAGGTGGGTTCGGGGCAGGGACCATCCCAAGCTCCCGCATGGTAAACAGCAATGCAGAGGAATTCTCTTAGCTTGCCCATGGACCACGCATTAAGCCCACACAGTAAAACAGAGTATTACTTCTTATACCTTTTGTCATTTGTGACTTACATCATTACGAACCATAATGACTGTGTACTGCTCAGGAAGAAGCCAAAAGCTGCTTTTCCTACTCTGAGTTCCCAGATAGCTGTATTATTACATAAACATGGATGAGGTCCCAAAACGCAGTGTCAGCATCTTGTCCTGAGATGACATTTACTTGGAAACAAATGCAACCTCCCATTGCAATTGCTTTTCCATGGCTTCAGTGATTTCACCCTACTCTTGTGAGTCAAGATATGCTATCTTGCTTTAGCAACTGATAGCGCAGCCTTAAGGCGGCACTTCTGCCCACAATGGTCCTGCTTCATTTAACACAATTAGTCTGTTTACTACAGTGAGAATAAAGGAAGAAACTGAGGATTGGGATGACCAGGAACCTGGGGAGCTTACCATATACATGAAGCTTCCCTGTTTAATCAGGGAAAATGAGGACTGGGAGGAGAAATGTGGTTACTATCTGTAGATATGCAGTGGGGAGCAGAGAGCTCTTTAAGTTACAGTTGGCACAAACAACAGGTAGGGTTAAACAGGTAAGGCAAATATGCAGGCTGGTAATAAGTGAAAGTGCTTTATCAGCTGGGACAAAACTGGTGGTTTTTTTTTTTTAAGAGTATAACAAGCTCCCCCAAAGGATCCCAGCACATTGTACTGCAGGAGCAGGCACGAGACTTGCCTAGCAATGGACTTGTGAATTTCTAATGCCACATCTTTCTTAAGTGGATGGTGAGAAAAAGATAAAAGGAGTCTGGGGAATTTCACGGTAATACCTATGGAAAACAACATTGGTTTTGCTGTCCTGTGATATCCCTGTGGTGCTCTGGGGACCTTCTCTGCTCCTCAGGACAGTGCTTGAGATCTCCATTCCTCACCCTCCCGCCTCACTGAGCAGCCCCCTCGAGTCCACCATGTTGCAGATCTTACAGACATGAGAACGAAGGACATGACAAGGCAATGGAAGAGAAAGGGAGTCCAGGCATGCCTTGATGTCCCCCCAAAACACTCTCCTTGCACTCTGTGAAAGGGGATGATGCACTGTCTTGTACAGGACAAACGCTGAGCTAGGAGGTCTGCAATGCAAGCTGGGCAGAAAGAGCCTTTCCATACAGAATTCAAGAAGAGTTTGAACAACACTCTCAGGAATACAGTTTGAATTTTGGGCGGTCCTCTGTGAAGCCAGGAGGTGGACCTGATGATCCTTGTGGGTTTCTTCCAGCTCAGAATATGCTATGACTCTATGAATGCCACGTGGAATTGTGTTTTGATGACCCATTGCCTCTCCATCTTCAGACAGCTTGAGGTCTGCTGCCCAATGGATACAACCCACACATCCTGCACAGACTGACAAGCCTGCCCATGAATGTTTCATTGGTGCTCTCCATCACCTGAATGGGATTGGGAGTGGGAATGCTTGTCTGTGCTAGCAGAGTGTTAGCAATAAGCTGAAGAAGAAACAGCCTGAAACATGCTGGTGTGCTTTTTAGTACAGGGCCCATTTGCTGCTCTGCGCCCTTCACAAAGCTAAGAAAACCTACTGTTAATGTATTAATGGTTGCTACACTCACTGTACAGGGTAATTCTTGTCTATTGTTTTTATTTTCATACACCTCCTTATATCATCAAGCTGAAATTAAATGACCTTTTTTAAAAAAAGTAATTATATAACGTGAATAGCCATTGCTACACGTAACCTCAATTTACATACTTCAGAAGAAGTGTTAATTTAGAAACATAAATGGGGTAGCGATACATCGCTTAAATGTCAAAATCCCTGCCACGTGTCTGTATGAGCAGAAGTTACATGTGATTATTTTCTCCTTCTTTGCAGCTTCACGTGGCTTTGCAGCCAAGTCCACACCAGCCTGGCGACCCACTTCCGTGGTCAAATAGTCGCAGAGTTTGACAAGGAATTTCGGTACTTGTACGCAGAGTCCAAAGCGGTGACCAGCTTCTGTGTGCCCGATTCCTCATTTCAGATCACCTCACAAGCTGCCGACTTCCTTTTGAAACCCATCCGCATGAATGACGCAGAAACCTTGAGTGCCTCCAGCAGCCTCTCCAATGTAAGCATCAAAAGCATAAAAATGTCTCCCTTCATGAAAAACTCCAGCTACAACGTTCACCAGGACAGGCAAGATTTGAGCCCCGTTTCTGGTGATAAGAAGGGGAAGGACGATACGTCTCTGAAGCCCACTTGCACTACGCAGCAAGGGGAACCACCAGACTCGGCTAACAGTCCTCCAAATAAATCCACACTGTATCACAAATCAAATCTCATGACAGGGAGGACATTCTTGCAGCCAGAGCTATCCCCTGTCTTTGGTTCCTACAAACCTAATTACCAAGGAGATGACAGGGCAAACAGCGGCCACTGCTCCACACTGACGCAGGAGCCAACAGAGCAGTGCCTTTCAGAAGGCACCAACAGCACCGGGACGAGCGCGAAGCAGAAAGGGCCTGCTGCTATCTCGGGGGAGCCAACAGCAGAAAATGACAGCAGTTTTTATGGGATGGAAAAAAGACAGAGCTTCGGACAAGGGAAATTGGACTTGCTGTCTCTGTACAACCAGCCAAAACGTGAGAAAAAGCCTGTAATTCCTTCCTATGATAAACTCACTGAGGACATGCTGTCGGATAAGAGCAGTGCGTATGGGGCTGAGAAAAGAATGACTCTTGGGCACAGTAAACTGGATCTGATCACCAAATACAACAAGTTGAAATCCAAACACATACACAGTCGGTTCGAACTCTGACCTGGTTCTCTCGGGCCCTGCTGTGTCCTTTGGTCTTAGTTTCAAGCGGTTGCCACCAATCATTGCATCTGGGGCTTGAAATCAAAATATGGGTGGGAAATTGGTCTTGTTCCTATTAAAAGGTGTCTGTGTTATGCTGCAATTTCTAATATATTCAGATGACTGATTCAGATGAGATTAGCAAGTATAATTCAAATTTTCAACTACAAGACGATGGCAAAAGGGGCAATGTGACATAAAAATGATGCACACTTCTACATACTTCTTACCCATTTCCCCCCAAACCTAAAGTAAAACCACCACAATAGCTGCAAACTGGCACTGAGGTTTCCAGGGCGAACCCGTATTCTCTTTGTACCAAGCAATCCCTCTCCCTCTGTCCACTTTTTGAAAATGAAATGGTCAAACGGGGTGATATTAGAAATAAAGGCGCTGTTCTGCTGGAAAGAGCCGTGTTGGTCCCTGCTGGGTGGGGAGCAGCCCGAGCTCAGCCAGGGCCCCGTGCCGCGCGGGGCTGCACCGCGCCGCGAGGACACGGGCGGTGGCTGCACATGGGCGGCGCTCCGGGTACGGATGGGAAAGGCAGGTCGGTGGGCTGCACGGAGGGCTGGGACCAGTACATGCCAGCTAACGCGGACCACGCCTGCACATTTGCGGCCCCTACGCGGCCCGTCTGAAGCCACAGCGGCGCATCTCTGCCGGAGAATCGCGCCGGCGCAGGGCCGAGGGCCCACATCCCTCGGGGCGGCGGGGAGACAGCACCTCCCGGCCGGCGGGGGGCGCTGTTCCTCCTGGCGCTTCCGGGGCCGCTCTGTCCCGCGGCTTCCGCCCTCCGCCGTCAGAAGCGGAAGCGGCCGTGCCGCGTGGGGTTGGCTGCGGCCGCCGCTCCCGGACGCCCATCAGTCCTTGCGCTGGTTGAGATCACAGCCATGGCCGTCCGTGCCAGCTTCGAGAACAACAACGAGCTCGGCTGCTTCGCCAAGCTCACCAACGCCTACTGCCTGGTGGCTATCGGCGGCTCTGAGAACTTCTACAGGTGAGAGAGCCGCGAGGGCCTGGCCCGGCCCGGCCACCCCGAGCCCTGCGCCCGCTCTTAACGGCGCCTTCTTCTTGCAGCGTCTTCGAGGGAGAGCTCTTCGGGACCATCCCGGTGGTGCACGCCTCCATCGCCGGCTGCCGCATCATCGGCAGGATGTGTGTGGGTAGGTGGCCGGGGCCCGCAGCCGGGCGGGAGTCCAGGGACAGTGGGGCCGTGCTCGGCCCGTGCCCGCCCCGGGGGGCCCCGGCTGCGGTGCGGAGCCCGGGGGGAGGGCAACGCTCCTCGTCCTCGGGGGTTTTTATTTGACTGCGTCATGCGGAAAAGCTGTGAAGCTGGAGAAGATCATAGAATCCTTAGAGTTGGAAGGGACCTCCGAAGGCCATGTAGTCCAACTCCCCTGCAATGAACAGGGACACCACACCTCCATCAAGTTGCCCAGGGCCTGATCTAGCCTCGCCTTGAAAGTCTCCAGGGGTGGAGCATAAACAACATCCCTTGGCAACCTAACCTGTTCTGGTGCCTCACCACCGTCACTGTCAAAGTTTTTTTGTAAGTCTCTTCTGTACTGAGGACTGCACATCTGGATGCAGTACTCCAGGTGAGGCCTCACAGCGCAGAGCAGAGGGGCGGGATCACCTCCCTTGCTTTCCTGGCTACGCATCTTTTGATGCAGCCCAGGATACAGTTGGCTTTCTGGGCTGTGAGGGCACAGCGTCCAGCTTCCCATCCACCAGTACCCCGAAGTCTTTTTTGGCAGGGCTGCACTCAGTGCTTTCATCTCCCAGCTTGTATTGGTAATGGAGATTGCCTCAACCCAGGTGCAAGACCATGCACTTGGATTTGTTGAATCTCATGAGATTCACCTGGGCCCACTGCTCAGCCTGTGTAGGTCCCTCTGGATGGCATCTCATCTTGAGCATGTTGACCCCACCGTGCAGCTTGGTGTCATCAGCCAACTTGCTGAGGGTGCACTCGACTCCCCTGTCAGTGTCACTGATGAAGATATTAAAGAGTATCTGCCCCAGCACTGACCCGTGGGGGACACCACTCGTCACTGATCTCCATCCAGACCATGAGCCATTGACCACTGCTCTCTGGACTTGATCCTGCAGTCGGTTCTTTGTCCGTTGAAGAGTCCACCCATCAAATCCGTATCTTTCCAATTTGGAGAGAAGGATGTTGTGGGCTACCGTGTCAGAGGCCTTACTGAAGTTGAGATAGATGACATCAGTGGCCTCTTCCTTTGTCCATTGATGCAGTGAAATAAAATAAAAATAAAGCTTGACCAATACAAACAAACAAAACCCAACAATAAAACAAACAGCCACCCAAAGTAGGGTTGCAGGGAGTGCCTGCTGGTTGGGACCTGAAGAGAGGTCGTTGATGTGCATAAATTGGTTTTGTAGTAAACAGGGAGAAGCTGTTCCGTTTCATTTAGAGGTTAGTGATTCAGAAACATTGCTGGAGGGAGCATTCCAGATGTGAAGGTCAAAGAGAAGTCCTTCCCTGACTGGCTGCTGACACACTGTTCAGTAGAGCACACTGTGCTTGCTTTTTGTTCCTGGAAGGTCTGTGCTCCCGCAGTCTTACAGCCTTGCTAAAGGAAAGGAAGAAAAACGAGCACAGTGTGGGCTCTGTGGGGGCAGTCAGCATTTCTGGGGGGAGATCATACCAAAGCATTCCGTTTAGAACCTTGCGTGTCCTATTGAGAAGACTGAATAAAAGTAGTGCAGTTTACCTGTTTATATTCTTAAGTCTTTGTTTTATCTTCGTTTTCCCCCTCGCCTGTGCCTTTGTATTAATAAATGGTCACATTATTTCCGTGGGACTGAATTTTGGGCTTGAGAAGAGTAGACAGGGCAAGGGCCCCGAGGCGTTGTGTGAGCAGCAGGAGAGTAGTAAGCACAGTGGAAACATTTGCTTTCTAAAAGTCACCTTAAGGTGGAACTTCCTGTTTTCTTTTCCCTGTTCTTGTTTTTGGGTCGTCTTAGGGAACAGGCACGGACTGTTGGTGCCAAGCAGTACCACAGACCAGGAGCTTCAGCACATCCGCAACAGCCTTCCAGATTCCGTGCGAATTCAGCGGGTGGAGGAGCGGCTCTCAGCGCTGGGCAACGTCACCACCTGCAATGACTACGTAGCTCTTGTTCATCCGGATCTGGACAGGGTGTGTGGCTTCTGAATTCACTGTGGATGCGTCTGAAATTATTCCTAAGTTGCAATTTCAGCTTGTAGCTATTGGGATTACTGCAAGTAGTGTGAATGCCAGAAGAACTGTACCAACAGCTGAGCTAACGTCTGTAGGAAGCTGTGTTCCTGTTTCCTCTCAGGAGAGGAATCGCAGTATTGGATTTTGAACTTAGGACTCAGTTTCAGTTGATATGCTTCTTCTCCTATTGTTACTTTACTTGTAGGTGTGGATCCTGTCCTAAGTATATAGTGTGCATACTGCATCCAGCATACTGTAGTTAACTGCTTGTGGAAAGAAAGGAGTGGGATATGCATGAGGACTGTGAGATGCAATTAGCTTTGCATGTGTAAAATCGAAGCAAGTGTATGTAAAGAATATAGAAAGCTTGGCCAGGACTGTAGCAGTAGTAGTTACAAGATGTCACTTGTCTACTTGAAAGTTTGTAATATCCATGGTCTCTACCAACACTGCTATGCTGTGTATGTCCATAGTGAAAAACAGAAGCTCTTGTGTAAGACCTTAAAGGCAGGGCAGAAGGAGGAGAGGAAGAACAATGCTCAGTGGGGTGTGTTCGGTAGAGTTGCCTTCCAGCTCAGGATGCACAGGTAACTGGGTCCAGGTTAATCCAGAGGAGTAAGAGCATTGTGTAATGTTTGAATTGCAGGGGGTTATGAAGGTGAGGGCAGGCTTTCAAGGGGAGGATCCCAGCTGGCTACTCTTTGAAAGGGTGCTGTGACTTCAGTTTGTACAATACCACTTTGCTGAGGACTTTGTTCTCTTTGTTTGCAGGAAACTGAAGAGATCTTGGCAGATGTACTAAAGGTTGAAGTTTTCAGACAAACGGTAGCAGATCAGGTGCTGGTAGGAAGTTACTGTGTATTTAGTAACCAAGGAGGAATTGTGCACCCCAAAACTTCCATTGAGGATCAGGATGAACTGTCTTCATTGCTGCAGGTCCCACTCGTGGTAAGGCTTGTGAGGTGTGTTTTTTCTCACGGCTCCCTTCCATCCCAGGTTGTGGTTTTAGTGCTTCTGTGATCTCGTGGGCTCCTAGACAGTGTTTTCTGTGTAAGGATGTCCCAGGTGGGAGGTGAGGAGAAGACCTGAAGGAGGACATTCCTCTGAGGCGTGTTCCCCTTCTTTTCTGTGTTTGAATCAGCTGCACAGAACCTTCAGGTTGCTTCTGAAATGTTCTGCCGGGGTTGTGCAGTTGGAGATGACTCATTCACACAGAATGTGAATGGTCTGTGGTTTGGCCGAAGGCACTCTTTGAAAAGAGTTGAGCAATAAAATCCCCTGTTGGGTTTTTGAATCCCAGGATTGCTCTGCCCTTATGCTTCCTGTTCATGATGGGGTGTTACGGTTGTTTTGTTTTTCTTTCTGAATCTCATAGGCTTTTCTTTCCAGAGGTTAAAGGCTGCATAATGAGGCATAATAAAATGTGTTGATGTCAGCATGCCATGCTAACTTTTGCCGCTTTGTTTATTTTCCAGGCTGGGACAGTAAACCGTGGCAGTGAGGTGATTGGGGCAGGAATGGTTGTAAATGACTGGTGTGCCTTCTGTGGGCTGGACACAACCAGCACTGAGCTCTCTGTCATTGAGAGCATCTTCAAGCTGAATGAAGCTCAGCCAAGTACTATTGCTACCAACATGAGAGATTCCTTGATTGACAGGTAAGGAGGATCCAGCTCTGTGTATAACTGTAACCAAAACAGGGAGGATTTCAATACAAGGAAGCTATAGAACTAGCTGCTTCTCAAAGCTGATTGCTCTCTTCTTCATGTCTGTCCTGGTTTCAGGGAAAAGAGTCGGTGGGGGGGGAGGCCCCTTTCACCCTTCTGTCCCCCTTTTGGAGAGAAGGAAAGAAAAACAACCCCATCAGATAAGGAGAGAGAAAAGATTTACTACAGATGGTAGAAGACTGTAAGATAATAATAAGGAAGAGAGTTACAATTAATAAATAAAGCAAAATGGGAGAGAGGGGAAGGTTCTGACTGTGCTCCTCGCTGCGCTGCTGGAAACTGGAAGAAACCTTCACCCCGTTACCCAGACCTGGAGATCACGTAGGAATAGTTGGGAATAGTAGTTTGTTCATCTCAGTATGCCTTCCTCTTGGAGGCAGAACTCAAGAGAGACTGCTGGAGAACACAGGATCAGGCAGTACAGTTCTGCAGCACACAGTGCCTGCTCACCATCAGCCTGCTGCAGGATGTCTTGATGTGGGATACTGATAAAACCAAGGCAGCGTCCTTTTTGCTTTTATTGGGTTATTGATGAGAATTATTTTGTTGCAGGAAGGTTTCTTTTATGTGCTGATGAGGCACTGAGGACAGCAGGGGAGGTGTCACAGCTCCTGTTACTGTGTACAGTCACAGGAGTGCTGGTGATGTTGGACCTTTCCCATTCATTGATCAATTCAAAAAGCTGTACAGCTTTAGGAGCCTATATGGGTGAAAATTAATTTGGGCTTTCAACTGATTGTAATTCATTTGATGGCTGCCATGATCCTCGAGCTACTCAAGCCTCTGTAACATAGAGTTCTCAGCTTTTACAGAGATGTATGGGGATGGTTTATGGCATAGGGAAAGAATAAGGAATCCCTTGAATGAGGAACCCTTCAAAAGAGTTCTTAGCTGCCCTTTCGCTGTTCCTGTTTAATGGCTTGGTGTTTCTGAGCACAGCTAAACGTGCTTTTGGTAACTACTAGGACAAGGCAGTGTATGTTGCCTTTGCCAGCCTGACAAGCACGTTCTTATTGCTGGCTGTCAGCAGTCACCAGACCTCCTTCAGTCTTCCCACAGATTTATGTTTTAGGAAGGGAAATTCCTGATGGTCCTTTATAACTGGAGGCTGAGAACTGATGATGGTGGTGTTTTGAAATGTGTTTGTTCTGCACTCTGGCACTTTTCTGCTAAATCTCATTTCTGTTTTGTCTCTTTAGCTTGGCGTGAGCAGTGTCGGTTCGTGCCATTCAAGAAGCTCCTAAGGAGTGAAGAGTCAAGCTGCAGTTTGGATTACGGACCTCCAGATCTTTGTTTCTGCAGGACTAGCACCAGGAAGAGGCTACCAAAACCCCACCTTTTTTGTAATGTTTTGTAAACTAAATATTACTGCAAAGATTGGCCAATAACACACACAAGTTCCAAATATGGAACTCTATCCTTTTGCTGATGTTCTTCGTTTCTTCTTCAGCTGTGCTTTCTCTGTATGCTGACCGAGGCCTTTAAATTAGCCCACAGTATTCACTCGTTTGGATTTTGGTTACTGATACCTAGAAAATTGGTTTGCCTTAAATAGAGGATTCAAATTCTGCTCAGGCCGTTTCAGCACGTGTGTGGTACTGCCCGCTCTTTCTTTTCATGCTCTTGGTGTTTCTGCTGTAGGTAGGCCTACGAGCCCCTCTATTTCCCATACCAGGAACATAGTAGTTAACTTGGCAGAAGAAGTTTCAGAAGGCATCACCTGCTGTCCTGCCCTGACGTGCAGCTGTTTTCACGGGGCTGGTGATTCTGATTTGAGCAGCTCTGACTGAAAATGGAGTTTCTCAAGGAAGTCAAACCAGGGACGTAACAGCCAGTTATGACTGCCTGCAGAACGGTGGAATTCAATCTGCTGTCTGCAGATGTCAGACCTGTGTGCTGCTTCTGAGGCATGTGCAGAAGATTGCTGAGAAACGTGCAATTGCTGGTAGGCTTAAATGTCCTCTGTGGGACTTGGCCACCTTCCCTGAGAAACTCTTAGAAGTCAGCAAATCAGAAAGCGTTGAACCGTGTGATCTTGAGTTACCCTGGAGGCAAAGGCTAATTAACATAGTTCTAAATGGTTATTGCATTCAGTTGTACTTTCCACAACTGAGAGCTTGCTGTTGAAGAGTTCTGCCCTTGCCTGGCAGTAATGGCGATGCAGAGGAGCTGCAGAGTTAACAGCTTCTGGCATTTATGGCTCCCTTAATGTAGCGGACAGCCTTTCTTGGCTGAGTCCACGTCTCCTCCTCCATGTCAGTGCTTAGAGTCAGAAGCTGATTTCCTTCTGTTATCTCACAGGGCTCTCTTGTTAGGAATAAATGGTAGAGAGCCTGACTGCTGCTGTGGCTGTTGGCATGGAGTCACCAACTGTAAATAAGTAATGCTGAGCTTTTCTTGTGCAGCTTCTCGGGGTTTTTTCCTTCCACATTCCAATCATTAGGCAGAAATGCTAGACTGTGTTAGTGATCTTGATATGCATTAGAATTGCTTAAACAAGAAAAATAATCCAGTTTCTGTGAAATGCAAATCCATTAATAAGAAAGATGCTGAGACAGTGGTGAGGGTGGTCATATGCCAAAGAGTGTGAGAGGCAGACAGAAGAACAGGGCATTGCTAACTGTGGTGTGTGTGACTGCCTACGAAACTTGCACTGAAATTTGGGAAGTGGGAGGTGGCAAATACAGCATCAGTTCTAAACAAAAGGTTTGTGGGAATTCTGAACTGGGAAGGTGGACCTGTGTGCAAAGAGAATGAACAGAAACTGTAATACAGAAATCAGTAGAAACATCATGAGACAGCAATAAACTGGATGCTTTAATTGCTAGTCATGTCTCATAAGGCCTATGGGGTAGTTTAAAGAAGTTTGGTTGTAATCTCTCTGAAGTTCCGAAGAGGCTTTTGGCAGGGTTTTGTGCCAAAGGCTTTTAAGGACCCTGGATAATCCTGTGAGAGGGAGGCTCGTGTGTGTGCCGGAGGATGGGGAGAAAGTCAGAGCAATTGGCTGGATCTCTCACTGGGATTTCAGAGGGAGCTCAGCTGTGTCCTGCTGGGCAGGGCAGTGGATCAGTGCAGTGGAGTTTGCTCAGACTGCCTCACTCTCACTTGTAAGGGTGAGAACTGACTGACGTGTTGATGGGAAGGTGTGAGATGACAGGAGATCCCTTTGAGGTTTAATGACTGATTATAAAGCAGAAACAACTGATCCCTCTTAGAGCGGAGGACCACTTGTGTTCTGACTAGTGGTTGCTATGTCCCAGCATGCTTAAACTTACCTGGAAAAATGAACCTACTTTACTGGTGATCAAAGGATTCACACTAGTCAAAAACTAATAAATCAGTACAGAATGCTGAGTGCAAAATAGGGTACGTAATGGGCTGCTCCTTGCAGGAGCTGCAACTGCTGTGCTTAAGGTGGATGTGCCAGGACACCCCTCTTGCTGCCCAGATGGCCCCTACTGCAGAGCAGTGTGTGTTGTGCCAAGAACACGCTTGGAAGAGCCCCTTGCCTGTGGGGTTAGAGTTGGGTTAGCGTTGATGTTCCCTGCTCCCCTGTGGGGGCAGCATGTCCTGGCGCTGTGTTTCTGAACAAGAACTGCAGTGTGGCCACCTGTCTGTGGAGATGCTTTACTCATGCTGATGAGAGACGTGCTGGATCGATACTCAGATGACGTGCTTGTGTAGCATCATACAGGATCCCAGCAAAGAGCTTGGACATGGGGATGTAAGGAGCTACATGAATATTTGCATCTGGATCCAGGCCCCCAGAAATCACAGACCAACATGTAACCTGCTCACCCTTGAAGGTGAATGTGCACTAGGGGTCAATTAGGAGGCAGTTCTAAAAGGTACCAAACTATTTCTCCAGCTTCTCGAAGCTGCAGCTCCTTGAGGATGCCCGAGTTCTGGCACAGTGGGGCAGAAGGCTCACCTTACTGCAGCAGGCAGCGGTGTGAGCAAACAAACAGCTGAGCTTTACATACCCTGACACGGCGCTCCTTGCACAGCTTGTCACTCAGCATGAAGTCCTGAAGGAAAGCAAAGCCAGCCTTTGGGCACGAGGAGAACCACCCAAATGAACAAAGCAGACATTTCTCCAGGTTGTAAATTCCTTTTTTTTTAATGATGGCTGTTGGAAGTTGCTCAAAGGTTTGGGCTGTCACAGTCCCAGAGTGGATGGCAGCGTACAGATGAGTTCCATGTGCCATGTGGCTGTGGCATTCATAGTGTGCATTCTACCACACCTATAGTACACATAGCAACTGACGGAGTAGCGTGTATGGGGGGTGTCTAATTAGTAGCTCTGATTTCGTTTGGTCCTTTGCACTCCTTCACCCATCATAAGACATGACCACATTTTTTCACTAAAATTCAGTTTTGCATCTACTAGCTTCTCGCTTATTTCATAATATCTTTGTAATACTTTTTATGCTTAAACACAATAAAAAATGTGGCTATGGAAATTAACCATGAAAGACAAAATACAGTTGGAGACCACATGTTATGCAGTCCTAGTGGGCTTCACTAAAATACCTATTGGTCTATCTGGCTTCATCATAGCAATATTTGAGCACTAGTTAGAAACTCAGAGTGCAAACAATCTGCTTTTTCATTCCTCACCCTTGTAATTACAAATACTTAGAGCACGTTTGTCAAGAAAATAAAAATCCTTGCATTGTTTTTTCATAGCTGATATTACGGGGTTGTACTTCTCTAAACTACCCGGGCATTCTGTGCGTTGCACTTCCATTGCACTGAATAACGTCAGTGATAGGCAGAGGGCTCACACTAATCACCTATTCCCTACAGTGGGCGTGCAGAGCAGTTCGTATGCTTATATGAATGGCACTTTCATACAGAGCTGGACTTAACCATTAGATTGCACTGCAAGAGACTTCTCTCTTATTTAAGGTGGATGGACTACCAGGATCAACAACTAAAGGGACTGTGCTTGTGGTTAGGACACAACATCCTAAACCGTTCACAGTTGTCACAGGGATAAGCAGAAGCTACCATTGTGAGAAGAGGGCTGTGAAAAGTCACTGACTGGAGGCTCAGGTATTTATTTAGCCTCTGCCTGATTTGTATGGCTCTGTCACATGCGGCTAGTGACGAACTCATTCACGGTGTGACATGCTTCCTTTGGTCCTCGCCAAACATTTGCACGTGAAGAAGTGAGCAAAAACAAGATTTCAAAGGCATACAATGTTTGTAACATCTACAGGGGTTGGCTTTTGTTTTATAAACAGGCCTAATTCTTACCGTACCTCGACTATTCCAGCAAAACATACTGACGATCTCACTCCAAACAAACATTTCCATTCTCCTGAAACCCAACGTACAAACTCCACAATCTAGTTACACATGCCACATAACAACAATTCATCTTTTCCCAGCATCTTAACGGGGCAGAGTGCAGTCTACATTTATACATTTTCCATTATATTGGTAACCACGGCTTTCTGGCTCATGGGAGCTTAAGTTCATACAGCATAATTCATTCACGAATGGCTCCCAGAACAAAACGTGTATTCCCATAATTGGTGCTGTGAGACGCAATTACTTTGTCTTCAGACTGTCCCAATTAGGACTCGGTGTTGCCAAGTAACATTATGGTGTCTGGTTTGGTGCTTCGTGAGCTTCTGCTCGGCCCTCGTTGACCTCTCGGAGGGCTGAATGGTTCCTCGTGCACGGTGCTGAGTGGCAGCGTTGATTAGTTATGAATGTACAAAACATCTGACCAGCAGGTATTGGAAAATCGTTTCCAGGTTAATTCCCTGGTTTTTGTAATAAACTAAGATCTCTTAGAATGGCTCAGCATCAGAATGTCTTCTGCTTACGATACTGAATTGTTCCTGTTCATAGGTTTCATGATCTTAATTCATTTATGAGAGCTATTAAAAAAATGGTTCTGTTCAGAGGTGGTTTAGCTACACTGGAGAATGCTGGGTTTAACAGGGAGCACTGGTGCGGGGAACTGACGGAAGTTTCCCAAGACAGCTGAGAAGTTTGAAGAAAACCTGTCTCGAAGTCTCTGATGTCTGCAGAGTGGGCCTGTGGAGAATGGCACACCAAGACTTACACGACTGAGGCATTAAGGAGGAACGAGGCTCCACGCCGCCTGTATTTTTTTCCAGTTTTCCTGCTACTTTCAGTCCCAGGATGTCCAAAACTTATAAGTAAGTCACTGAAGTAGTTTTGTTTGGTAGGCTTTGAATGCATTTTTTTCTTCTTCTTTTTTTTTGTCCATATCCTCATCAGGTCGATGTGCAGCTGACTGTGTCATACCCACTCCTGGACAGGTCTTTTGTAGTACACAACATTCTGCTGCACCTCTTTGTTTTTAAACTGGAAGATCGTGTACACCAAGACAAGGATACACAGAGACAAAATGCAAGGGATCACAACTGCAATTGCATTTACAGTGCTAGGCACATCATTTATTGTCACCATAATATCCACATCGTCGTGGGGGAGGCGTCTGTCTTTGCTTCGCTCAACGTCCTTCTGGTTACAGCCCATCCAGTCTTTGAGGATTGACCTGGGGTAGCCTGGCTCCACGTTCAGCCTCTGGTTATCAAACTTCCAATACTCCTTCCCCTTGTAGAAGTAGGTATAAACTAGGAGACAAAACAGAATAGTTCTGACCATACCATTTCCAACTGATTAAACTCCGCATGCATGAGGGTGTACAGAGAGCATGAAAGGCTGCAAGGTGGCGGCTCTCCGAGCCAACAGCACACACATCTGGCACATCCCAGAACCAGGGAAATATGCAGGCAGTTTTGGAGCTTGATTAAAAGGTGAAGCCCCAGCCTTGGCTTGTGGGTGCCATGTTGTCCACAGAGCACCGCTCCCCTTGGCCAAGACGAGCTGATGAGCAAGACTGAAGCTGCAAATAACAGAAACACTGAACTCACTTTCCCCATCTTAAAGGGTTCTCATCTTAAAGTGTTCTGCACTGATTTGTTTTCCTTTTTGTTTTTGTTTGTTTGCTTGTGGGTTTTTTGTTTTTGTTTTTTTTTTAACTAAAGCATCTGTAAATTGCATTGGTCATTACCAAGCCATTAACAGTCTGCAGAATGACGGTGCCTACTTGTGACAGTGCTTGCATGGATACTTGGGTTTCTGTTCTCAGTCTGAAAGACCAAATGCCAAATAAAATGAGTCCTCTAAACAACAGAATCTGGAAGACTTGGACGTTGTTAAGAAACAGTCTAGTCCTGCTGCTAATAACAAGCAGATGGTTTATACTACTTGTTGTCTGAAGTACCCCTCATCTGCCAGAGGACTCCAAGATTCCTTTCCTAATCACTCTTCCGTGGTTAGTGAAAAGAAAACTTCACACCATAGAGAGAAATGTACTTGAGGAAACCTATGGAGGTGCAAACCCACGCTCAGGGCCTGGCTAACTTCAAGGTACATCATGCAGGCTGGAGACAGTAAGTGAGCCAACTACAGATAAGAGAACAGAGAAAAATGTAACTCATAATCATGGCCCAAAGAAACTCAGGTGGGGACTGTGTGGAAGTAAAATCAGAAAAAAAGTCCCTTTCCCACCCCAAAGAACTGGCTGTGGTTTAACAGTTAAGGAGCTGCCTGGGTTGGGATATTGGAAGAATCTGACTGCCTGTACTCACAGATGTCTGTGTGACCTTGGGCTGCCTGATACTTGAATCCTACCTCACCAAAAATACCCAAACACCCCAAATCCAGCAACCCAACACCCAGGCTAGACAAGCTGCTATCCATGTAATTTGTAGAATGACTGCAGATACATACAGCCTTCTTTGCTGATAAAAGCGCCTTGTGGAGCCTGAGGGATTCCTCTCCACACAGTGATGGGCTTTGGGTATCCTGGGTCCGTCGCTCTCTTGTCCTCGTTGTACCTCCAGTACCTGTCTCCTTTGAAGAAGTAGGTTTTGCCCACGGGCTCCCAGCGCAAGGCTGTGTCGATGCCTTCCCGGGGCAGGCAGTTCCCCAGCTCCACGAGGCTGTGTGGGTATCCTGGCTCTGCTGTCACTTCCTTAAAAACCCAGTATTTATCTCCTAGAGTTGAACAGGGATATAGGCAATGAATGAATGTGCAGAATTTGTAGTTAAAGCAACACAAATGTAAAACAGCCACCATGAACCACAGCACGGTGGAGATTAACTGTACTGTACTTAACCACATTATGTGAAAAAGTTTCTCCTTGCAATTTTAAAGCTGTAACCTCTCGATTTCATTTGGTGCTCCTTAGCTCTTGGTTTGGAAAGTTAGACAACTCTTTCCCATTCATGCCAGTCCTGACTTTAAAGACTTCTCTCACATCCTGCCTTTGTCAGCCCTCCCTCAGGCTGAGCTCTAGGATATTTAACTGTTCCGTGTAGGAAGGCCAGTCCAGTTCCACTGCCTTTCTCTGAGCCTTCTCTAGTTTTAAAACGTTTTATTGAGCTGAAGGTCTGCAGCTGTGTGCAGTAATTCACAACATGTTTTTGTACAGGAGTATGGCAATGCTTTCCAGCCTTTCTGGCTTACGACCTGTTTTCAGTGACAGATCACCTCCAGAAACTACCACAGTGACAGGAGCTGCTGTGGGCTCCGTGTAAGGATGGGCATTTTGTTTCTTTAGGGAAAACACCCCTAACGCATTTTCCCAGCACCTCAGAAAAGATGTGAACACATACAACAGCAGCAGCTCACGTTGCAGCAACTGCAGCAAACAGCAATGTTTCTCCCTTAGACCAGAGCAAGGACAGGGACCATAACTGAAGTGCCATGTACCTTACCTAAATGCCACCCACACTCTCTGTAAGTCAGCACACCATATCGATGCCTCACCTGTAACATCCTGTTACAGACGGTCAATGGGCAGTGGCTGGAATTCAGGGTAGCCCTCAAGGATGCTGGCTACATCCTTCCCCAAGTCTCCCCAAGCTCCTCTGACCAGGGCACCAAACCTTCATCCCTGTCATGAAATGTGGTTTGTGGTTGCCCTGCATCTGGAGAGGCCCCAACACTGTGCCATAACATGTCCAAGGAGACAGCCTGGAGCCTCAGCTCCTGCTCCTCACGGAGCCTATCTTTTGTTATCAGGTGGAAGCCAACATCCACTGAACCACATTAGCTTTGCAGAGCTTCCTGGCAAGGCCAGCCCACATTAAGGAATATTTTAAGGACTGGCTATCACACCGGAAGGTGAAAAGCAAAGGAGGACACTTATATATGGCTCAGCTGTTAGTACAACCAACACCCATTAGCAAAAATGAAGTAAGAATGTGTAAGGAAAGGCCAGGTCTGTGCTAACAGCCTCTCTTTTCAATGTATTCTTACACCGCCCACCTTCTTACCGGACTAAAAGATTATGAGGGGTGTTGCCACAGCAACCATCTTTGCCAGTGCTTCAAGGAGGAGAAAAGGAGCCCTGCATGACTTAGCTGGCATGGCAAATGGTCACCCAGGCACTTCTGTTGCTCTCTATAACTACCTGAAGGGAGGTTGTAGTGAGCTGGGGGTCGGCCTCTTCTCTCGTGTAACTGGTGATAGGACTAGAGGGAATGGTTTCAAGCTGTGCCAGGGAAGATTCAGGCTGGATATTAGGAAATACTACTTCTCTGAAAGAGTGGTCAGGCACTGGAATGGGCTGCCCAGGGAGGTGGTGGAGTCACCGACCCTGGAGGTGTTCAAGGAACGTTTGGATGTTGTGTTGAGGGACATGGTTTAGCGAGAACCATTGGTGATGGGTGGATGGTTGGACTAGATGATCTTATAGGTCCTTTCCAACCTTAGTGATTCTGTGATTCTGTGATTCTGTGATTCTGCAAGCACACAGAGACTTTTCAAGGCTGCAGGAGGTCTTACAGCTGGACTCTGCAACCCAAGTTGCAGCTGACTCGCACAATTCCCTTTGTAGGAGATGCAGGAGAGTGTCTGAATACAATGGCATATGGGCTAGCAGTAAAACCTCAGGAGGCTGTGCAGCACCAGAGCCCTGCGCTGCTCCACAGCACTCCACACCTGACCTACAAGCAAGGAGAGCAGCTGCTTCTGCTGTGTAGCAACACATCTTTTCTGTCTCTTTGATGAGGAATTCAAAGCTGGTGACTTGGTTAGTGGCTTGGGAAACACCCAAAATGCCTCCCTTGAAAGGATCCAGTGAACCTGTTCTCACCACCTTAATGCTGTGGGAGTGTGAAGCAAGGCAGGTGCGATAGGCTTGTACTGCAATATACTGTACCTTTGAAGAAAACAAATTTTCCATCAGACCTCTCATAGGCTGCATCAATCTTTGCCGGGAGACCTTTCCAGAACTGCTCAATCTGCATGGGATATCCCTCCTGCACCCGGTTGTTGCGCAGACGCCAGAACCAGCGATCCTGAGAAAATCAGAAAGCTCTTCAGACCGACTGTTTTTATCCTGCAGCCACATCAGGCTGCAGGTCCGGCAGCTAACATTACTAATTCTTGCCTAGGCCTGTAACCATCAAAGGAAAAAGTCCTGGTTTGGTTGAGAGCTGCAGTGCTGCCCAACACCTTTTCCAGTGCAGTAAGCATTTCACGGGGGAGATGGCAGCCAAAGGGGCAATAAGTTCATGAGTGGTGATCCTCAGGGGTCAGTATTGGGGTCTGTCCTGTTCAGTATCTTTAATGGATGATCTGGATGAGGGGACTGAGTTTGCCCTCAGTAAGTTTGCAGATGACACCAAGTTGGCAGGAAGTGTCGATCTGCCTGGGGGTAGAAAGGCCCTACAGAGAGCCTTCTTCTCCAAAACAGCAGTCAGGTGCTGGAATGGGCTGCCCAGGGAGGTGGTTGAGTCACCGTCCCTGGAGGTGTTCAAGAAATGTTTAGATGTTGTACTGAGGGACATGGGTTAGTGGGAAATAAAGGCAGTAGGGAACTAGATGATCTTCGAGGTCTTTTCCAACCTTGGTGATTCTATGAGTCTGTGATTCCAAGTTGATTACTGGGGCTACGACAAAGGGTGGAAAGAACGATAGGAATAAGGAGCAAGGAGAGGAAAGTCTACAGCTCTAAGTGTTATGAACTCATTTGTGAGTGACCTCTGTGTGTCTCCTTGCTGAGATGTCACTCTTGGCCCAGTATAGCTGGTGTTCAACTACCTGACTTGAAGACAGCCATCCAGCTTCTACCACATAGTGACTGTGTGAAGCTCACAACATCCTTAGGCACAAGTTACTACATATCCCTTTTGATACGAGATCATTAGTTAAAGCTATAGTGGATGCTCAGGAAAGAGTAAAAGGATAGCTTGGTTCAGGTGTTTTCTGTGGCTGATGTGTTTTGTCCATTTGATGACCTTTCACATCTATCCCTCTCCACATTCACAGCCAGTGGGCAGAGTGAAAGCTGTGAGCAGGACCATGGTTTTCTACATTAGAAGTGTTCTAACATAGGTTATTGAGCAAAGCCTGTCCTTCCCTGCCTGCATCTTGTGAGCAGGGTTGATAAAAACTCCCCAAGAGCTTCAAGTATGAGTGTTCCTTGAAGCCCGGGGTCTGGTGTGTGCCATCTCGGAGGCCACGAGGCTCAGTGCCTGTTCTATTACTAGCATTGCTTTCTGGCTTTACAGGTGGCTCCCCCCTCTCAGCTTGGTGAGATGCATCAGCCAACGCATCCAGTTAACTTTTTGGTGAACAGACTGCCTGGGAATTCTGTTTAGCTTGCAAATCCCAACAGGCACAGTTTCTAAATTACAAAACCAATCTGCTTACATTTCCCTCTAATGTTACTCATTTCTCAGCCTCAGAGCTTCATTCAGGAATGTGACAAACGTGACTCTAAGTACCTTATACATCTATTTGTCTTTTCCAGGAAAAAAGCTAAAGAAAACTTCATGAATAAGCAAGAATTTTTAGTACCTTGAAAACAAACATTTCTCCTCTGAAGAGAGCCACGGTGTTGAAATTGCCATCGCAGATGTTGGGTTTTGTGCCAGGGGGAGATGGCCTGTCACCCAGAGGAGGACTGGGAGGCCTAGGCTGCCTCTCATGTTTTCTTTCCGAAGTGGAATGAATTCTGCGAACAGGAAGAGTCGGTAAAGGCCTGGTTGGCTCCAGAGGCTCAATGGGAGGACCTAGAAGGGAAAAGAAAAATGTTCAGCAAAGTCACAAGTTTGGATCTTCTGCGCTTCCCTCAGGTTTTAAAAGACAACAGATTGGATGAATAGCGCTGTGAGGAACTTCTGTGTTCTTTATGAACTATATACAATTAAGAGCTCATTCCCTAGAAATGAGAAGCAGAACAAGATGCATCCACACATGAAGGATGTCCCAAAACAGGCGAGGGATAAGAACTGCAGAAGAGCCAGTATGTTTTTGTAGGTCCTTCCAAGAAGGCTGCAGATAAAACAAGGAGGATGCACACTAATCACACTCCCAGCTGAAATGAAAGGTAATAGCCACTGAATGTAAGTGTTTATTAGCCTACTGAAAAAACAACAACCAAAACAAGAATAAAGTTAGAGTGCAAAAAAACCTGCTGTAATCTAAGGGAAACTGCAGTATCAGCACACTGGACCAGGCTGATCCTCACAGGAGGAGTTTCCCTGTTGTTCGTGATTGTCTTGCCCATGTTCAGAGAAGGAACCTATTAGTAAGGATTTAGATAGCCGTGGGGGCTGTACACCCATGGGATTAGAAGAGGAGATCTGCAGATGAATATTCCGAACTACAGCACTCAAAATGATGGTTGAGTGCCGAAACCCCCACGTCAACTTAGATCCTGGATGTTATCTTTTCAAAAGGTTCCTATAAAGAACGAATACTTAACACGCCTTAGAAGGGTGACTGAGTCAGTGAAAGTCACCACAGATAGTGACAAAGACATCATCAGAAAAACTCATCACAGTTAATTTTTATGAGGTTCCAACAAGGTCTACAAGGTTCATGAACGATAAGTTCAGAGTGCACCACTCAGAAAGTTTAGACCAACTTCATGCATCATCAGGCCAGAAACCTTCAGATGCAAATCCTCTGACAAATCTAGAGTTTCTGTTACAGATACAGCACATCTTCCAGAAAGAGCCACCCAGTTTGGGCCTGAAGACTTAACAGGAACTCCTCTGTAATACGTAACAATCTGTCCCAGTAATTAAGCCCTGGCACTCTGAAGGCTGTGTCCTACCCAGAGTCTGAATTTGTGCAGGTTTAGATTCTCCATTTTCTATTTCTAGTGTCTCATCATTTAAACATTAATAGATCTTGATATGGACGAACTTCAAACTCCCCTTAATGAACTAAACAGACTAATTACTTCTGTTGCTGCAATGTCTTTTGGTTTCGAGATCTCGAGACTTACAGCTGTTTTATAAAGAGTTTCATATGGATAACTGTACTTCTACAGGTGACTTGTCCTTATCCAATGACATCTCCAATTTTTATTAGCAACTATCTTCATTTTTAGCCCACAACTTTGATGAATGAATCTGTAACAACCAGAAAGATCAACTCAATGGAATGGTGATACAAAGGGACTAACAGAGCAGAAAGCTGTTATAAGGGAAGGAAAAAGGACTGTTCACCTGAGTCTGAACATCTAGGCTCACAGGGGAAAACTCCACCAAGGAGAGATCTCCAGGAAGAGATCCTTCCCCAGGGGCAGTCAACCCTCAAATGAGGTCCAAGAGAGGTGCAGCCAGGCTCAAACCCGTCTGGTCCCACAGCTGAATTGCCTTCACCTGTGCTCCCAGGGCTGACTGGGTCCTTTCCCCTGTGCTCAATCAGTGGTTCAGCCCTGGACTCAACAGTTCCCATACAACATCAAATACTGCTCATATAAATATTTTAGGTGAGGATTCTCTGTTGACCCTTGGAAAGCTGTCAGCTAATCTGTCTACCTTAACTGAAGAAAAAATTACACTGTTACCACATATTTCTCATCTACCTCCGCCCTTGGCTGGTCAGTGCCCAGTACCTTAGAAGGCCATAAAGTTTTTTTTTTTAAATCAATTTCCCAACCTGTGATACTGCTGTTGCTAATAATCTGTGAATTTCCCCAAATACTACACAGCAAAGATTTCCTGGAACTGCCCATCATAGAAGCCAACAGGGTTAGACCAGTTAGCTGGTCAGTATGGGAGCATCTACGCTAGGGCTTCGGTTGAGGCAGGAGTGTGCCTTTGAAGAGAATCTCTCAATCAATTGCAATTTCTGTGCTGAGGTTCTCACCAAAATGCATGGAATACCTTCTTTTTGGGTGAAACTAAACTTGAAAATGCACTTCCGGAGCACATCTAGTACATGGCAGCTGCAAATGGGCATCACAGGGAAAGGCTAACACTAACCCACAGTGCTGCCTTCTACCAAATACATACAGAGTAGGTGACAAGTTCTCAGAACTCTATTTACCTCATGCCATCCCCAAATACCTCTGCATCTACAGACGTGCTACCATTATTCTTGCTATCTGCCCCAGATGTAAACAGCCATAGGTGACACATTGCCATGTATAGCACGTGCAACAGCATCTCCTCCAACAAGCCACGCTCCAGCTGGCACTTCTTATTCAGGCTGAAAGCTGGTGGAGGTAGGACTGAGTTGGTACAGCAGGACAAGCTGCAGAGGAAGGATCGGAACGTGGAATGAGGTCCCATGCTGATCTTACACACTGAAAGCCAGGGCTCTGGCTTGTTCAGCTGTGTGATGGTAGCATGGTCTTCAGCTCCTGCTTTGGCAAATTAAAAGGGGCAGAAAATTGGACGCCTGTATGGCTGCCAAATTGGAAGCCTGTGTGGCTGCCAAAACAGTTGTAAAATCTCTAATGCATTTTGAATATGATGAGATTCCTATGCCAGCACACCACTGCAAAGTTCACCTTTCTAAATGAGATTGCAGCACGTTGCTGCAACAGAACAACAGAGGTGTAGTTCTTTGTTCTCCAGTTTGCAAGAGGCTAACACTGCCGTGCACTGACCTAAACAAAGGTGCACTTCCTGTTGCCATGTATGGATCAGAAGAAAACTTCTTTGGTGTGAATTTGATATGGTGAAGCATTATCATGAGACAGCTATTGGAAGCCCACCGACAGTTTCAGCACAGAGTCTACACCTGGGATAGATCCTTGTGTTGTACGAAGCAGCTAGAAGCAAATTCCCAACATGAGAGCAGGGAGAGCTCCCCGGAGCACTGCTGCCTTTAACAGGGTGAGATGAGCAGCAATCTGCAATGCAGAGAGGAACACCTGCTGTCAGAGGGAATAGTCTGGGAGGGAACCAAGAAGTCGCTGTGTTATGTGTGTGTGTGTGATGTATTCAAACTGCCTGCTGGAAGGACCCATAGAAAGGGAGCGACAACCAAGTCCAGGCCATTCTGCTTCTCATACACAGCAAATAGATAGTGACTGAAACCACATCTCATGCATCACTGGAGGTAATAGAGATTCATGAATTAAAGGTGTGGTTTCTTAAAAGGCGAATAAATCTGGTTAAGAGGGAGATAATAACAAAAAACAAAGAAGCTCATTTCAGATGAGTATCTTCACATTGTTAGAACAGCTCAGCTGTCATGGAAGGATGGGTAAGAAAACAGGTTAACACAACCAAAGTCTGGGAAAGTGCAGAATGAGGCAATCTGTGAGTGGGATCTCTTGGTCCAGCGATGGCCAAAAGTGGGAGGCAGAGAGGAACAGGACAGGGCGGCGGAGAAGCACTGGGATAAACTGCCCAAAGATGCTGTGGACTCTCCAGCCTCGGAGACTTTCCAGGCTCAGCCAGAGAAAGCCATGACAGGTGGCAAGCAATGCTGGCAACAGTGCTACTATGGGCAACAGTTTTGACTAGAGACTCCAGAGACCCCTTCCAACCCAAATACTTCTATTCTGCCATGAAAAAAGCTGCTACCAAGACTGACAGTGTAAGCGAGAGGGGAAACACAACGGCTTTATTTCCAGAGCAGGGATAGACATGCACAATAAGCGGGGACAAGGGGCTGTGCAGGGGAAAGGAGCTGTGTGTGCCTTGTGAGCAGGGCATGCCCACCGCTGGACACCCGACCGCTGTGTCTGTGACTGCAGCCAGTAAAATCATGTTCTTGTTTCACAGAGTCATAGTGCCAGAAAGGACTAAGAAGCCATCTTGTATCATCTGCTGTGTAGCATGTATCAGTGTATCATTCCTGTTGGAACTATGCCAGTTTTTTGATATATTTAATATTAAAAAGACGAAAAGCCAGAAGTGAAAGACTCATTGCAATCCTTACTAAAACTGTTCCAGTCAAAAGACACCCCAGGAATTAAAAGTACTGCCCTTCATTTACAGCCTGGGTTCAGAGAACTGGAACTGGTTAATCTTTCCCAATGAACTCTAAAGGCTATTCTTGTAGTTTGGCGGGTGCCTGGCCTTGATCCACAACAGATGTCAGCACAGACTGTTCACACGCCCAACTTCAAGGCACCAGGCGCAGGGGTGCCATCCTCAGGCTTTGGTGCTCTTCTCCCTGACAAGAGATTGGATGAGTGAGATGCCCCACGCAGACGCTTCAAAGGCAGCAATCTGGAGCAGAGAATGTGGCTGAGGGAGATCACGGCTCGAAGGCCATCACACGGCGATGAAAATCTCCACAGGGAGCTTCTTCTGTTACACTGCGGGCTCAGATTCACAAGGGAGGACCACTCATTACAGCCTGCCCTACCCACACTGCAGGACAGCAGTCACAGTCAACTCCCTAAGGCTTATGCACCCAAAGTCACAGTCTTCAGTAGAAAAGAGGAAAGTGAAAATAGCACCTATAAGCCTTAAAGGCTTTAATTAATCCTAGGATGCCAGGGAAACAGAATGCAGAAGACTTGTGAGGGAGATGCAGTTGTTGCAGACTGAGGTCTGGAAGATAAAAGTCAGCAACGATTCCGCTGGACCAACAAGCTGAGCTGGGTCACCAATTGCTTTGATTCCTGGCAATGGCCAAACCTGTTCTGGGACACTGCTCTGAACGAGACAGCCTGGCTTCCCACACTTTTGCAGGTGGTACTGCAAAGTGCTGGGATGCAGACTCCATCATTTCACTCACAGTATTGCTCTTGCTGTCTTTCCCTGCCAACAATGGCTTCTTCCTTGCTGTCTTTCACTTCTCTTCTTGACCTTACGCATTCTGGGCTCCTGATTTCTACTGACCGCAGCCTTGTCTCCTGTTTGTAGTTATACAGATTGCATTTTTATTTTTGATTGCTGCCTTCACTTTGTCACTGAGCGTGGGCTTAGGGATAAAAGTGTGGAAGATAATCTTTGGTGCAAGACAATTCTACAGCTGGGCACATGCAAAGAGCAGAGAAGTCCATATACAACATTGAAACCCATGGCTCCAAGCGCCAGCAGGAACAATTTGCTCTGCAGTTAGGGGGAAGGAAAGCAGCAGCAAAGCCTGTTCACTGCTGAATAAAGATGCTCTCTTGTAAAACCTGAGCCACTTTGGAGCCCAATATGGTACAAAACCAGGATGAATAGACCCTACAGAGTTTGCCAAGCATTGCTATTATGTTATTGTCGTGACAGTAATCTAACTAATTCAAAACAGATGGCTGAAGGCAGAGCTTAGCAGCTTTATCAGCAGCAGAGATGACTGTGAATGAGTTACTTAGGCATTACTGGCACCTTGCTATTTATTACAAAACCTGATGATGCCCACCTCGCCATCACTAACCAGACAGTATCACACACACGTCACAGCCTCTATCAACAGATCTCCGAGCAACCTCATTGAGAGAAAATTAAGTGAGAGGCTTTAGCACGGGTCTCCAATGGGTCTGACCCATCAGCTCTGCACCTAGCTGTTGTGACTGCACAAGGGGCCGAGCCCACCCTGGGGACTGAGCCCAGGGCCACTTCCATGCAGGAAGCAGGCAGGAGCCCCCTGCAGCTGCACTCTGTGATCTGGAGGGAGGCACCTGGCTGGATCTTTACACTGTGTGGAGAAGAAGACTTTCTTCCTCTCTGTCACAACCAAGGCAAAAAAATGTCAGAAAGCTTTGGGGTCACAGCAGATCACCTTCGGAGTGTGACTTCCGCCACTGGCACTTAGCCTCCTCCCTTCATGCTTCCTCTGTCGCAGACCATCTGAATACCAAGGTGACCTGTGAAGATAACACAGAGAGAGGAGGCATTTAGGAGCCACTGTGTCGATAGTTGAGGACAAAATATAATTGTACTGTCCTCCCGGCTATTGACAGAGTGTTCCCTCAACTGCACTGCACCCTCCTGGAGGGATCCTGGAGGATCGGTGCCACCAGGGCCCGCTCTGCATGAGCCTGCCAACACCGAGCACGGCCTTTGTTCCGGGTCAGATCCACCCGCAAACAAAGGGCTTTCTTGATATTCACTCCAAGAATAGGATTACCACCAGGCCTACAGGCAGGCTTTGGAATAAAATACAGGGTGCCTGGGGAATAAAACACCGAGCTAAGTGTCTCTGCAGGGCTGTGGCAGCTGTCTGCGTACATGGGAGAGGTTCCTCAGGCACAAACCAAAATGTGTGATCCACAGGAGCCAGGGAGTGAGAGAAATCTGATGGGATGCTCTGACCACAGGGCAGCAGAGAGAGGTTCCTCATCCTACTAAACCAGCTAGCTGCCACCAAAACACCTCAGGGACAAGAGACAGTTCCCCACATCAGCTCAGCACTCACTCCACTGTTCCAGCACCCACAGTGCAGCCAGCAGCTGGGCAGTTGGGTCCCTGTGACCATCACAAAGGCAGGAAGGCTTTCAGAGGTGTTCTTCTGAATGACCAACTGCCACCCACGTAACAGAGCACCCACCTGGAAGACAGGAGTCCAGGGCTGAAGTCCTTGCTGTAAGCAAAAGAAGTGCTCTCCTGTGCTCTGTAACAAGGTAATTCACCCTGCAGTTGGGTTCTCTGCTTTGGGGGTGAGAAAACGGGGTCCAAAATTTGCAAGCTGGCCTTAGGCAGAAGGAGGAGGAGAGTTTAGGGCTCTGCAAGATGCTCCAAATATGGTGCCCAGTTCAGCTCTGGAAAAAGCTTGAAGAAGTCACTTTTGGCTTCTTGACATTTGCTTCACTGCAAAACTGAGGGTTTTTTTTTTTAAAGTCAAAAAGACCTTCAGGGTGAGAGAAGCATTTAATGCCCAGACATATCCATAAAGCAGAGTTCCTGCTTCAGCTAAGGAGCACTGTCAGCTCCTTTCAGGAGGCAGCTGATGGCCATGGGCCAGCTCCCTCCTCTCACAACCAAGGCAGATCCAAAGCTGGTGTGGTTGCAGGTGAGTTCTTGTCTCATGGTAGAGACCTCCATGTGCCAGGTGGGCCTTGGGCACTGCAAAGGGGACAGGCAGGTACTCCCTGCCAGCATTTTGGAACAGGAATGGAGACCTGGTGCAAAGCAGGCGAGACTTGGTAGGTGCATCAGAGGAGGAATCTGGTATTTCCTTCTGGTGTCAACAGAGTCACTGGAAAGGAGAAATGTGCACATATAGGGATGCAACACAGCAAAGGAGCCTAGTCTCTCTGCAGCATGCCAGAGATGTGGTACCAGGGCTTATCCCCGCCATGTGCCTCCTCCTGTCCTCCTATGAGCATAGTACTGTGTGGCACAGATCCAAAAGTTCCAGATCTGGGAGCTTCCCCAAGCACTCTGTGCTGTTTCAGGGATGTTGGCAGAATGTGTGTGTGGCTGGAGAAGGGCTGATGGGTGGTGCAGGAGGCCCAGAAGTCCCCAGAGAAAAGCTCATTTCAGATACTTTGCTGCTGCTGCTACGTAAGTACATGAGAAGGATTGCTGGGAATGAGGATACTGCTTGTCTCTATTCTCTGCACTCGGTGAGCACAAGGAGACAGGATTCATCACTCCATCCAAATAAGAAAAAAGAAAACAAAAACCTAATTCCCCCCAACAAAAGCAGCACTATTATTTCTACCATTATGAGCCAGTCTTCCAGCACAGATAACACACAGAGAGTTAATACTGTCAGCTCGTCAGCTGCATGCCTCAGTTCTGTTGTGACACAGTGAAAAAAAAAATGTTCATCTTCTTTGCTTTGAATGACAATAGTATTGTCAGTTTGCCAATGAGGTGGACAGATGATAACAGCTTTCCAAAGGAAGACTGAAATGAGCATTTTTAGAAACCTCTGTTCTGCTGCCTTGAGCACTAATACTTTAGTGAAAATTGGCCATCTCAAACTGCAAACTCAGTGGCGGCATCTGCATGGCCTTTGATGCCACTCACGCCCATGCTGCTGGCAGCCCAGAGCTCACAGTCCATTTGGATTTCTGGAAGTGTTCAAAAGGCATGATCTTGGGCTCACCTGTACGTGCTAGCATGCAGCCTGCTTCCAACTCACCTGGACCTCGCCACCTTCCCTGCTACTGCCCATCCACCTGCTCACTTAGCACAGAAATTCACCTTCTTTGCCCCCTTAAAGCAGAAGCTCTAGACGGGATGAGTAGTCACAGGTAGAATCACTCAAGAGCTCAAAGAGCTGGGATCTCCTAGAGTAGGTACTTCAATTTTGCTTGTGAAAATTACCCTACCAAGTTCTCTCTTCTGGTACTTGTTCTTCAGGAGACGAACATCCATCTCAATGCTGTAGAGGACTATCATTAAACTACTCCTCTTTTGGCACAGGAGGTACGCTAGAGGCTTGCAAATCCATCAAGCAGAACATACTTCTCTGTCTCACAATCACTAAAATCATTTTCTACAGATCAGGGTCTTGGCTGTTACTCTATACCCCTCCCACTTCAGAGGGCATTATCATGAATCATTCCTACAATACAAATACAAACGTTTCTAGTCCTGCATGACAGCAAAGCTTGCTCTGGTGGTTTACAAAGCAGAGTCACCACATGGAGCTTACAGCCTTTTGCATCAAGTCCTTCTGCTGTTTCATAAAAAGCTATCTCACACATACATGTACGTTATGCAGATCTGGGATTGCTCTATCAATCATTGGGAAAAAGTGAGTGAAGCTGTGAAACCTGTGCTTGCTGCAAAGGAATAAAGGGGCCAGAAGAAGGTGCTATTTGCTCAGGATCTGCTGACACCCTGCTCCTGGATGTCAGAGGTGGTACTGCCCAGCAGTGACTGATTTGTTCTTTGGACAGAGGCTGGTGTGGTTTTCATTACCACCTTGGACCTCAGCCCTGATGGGATGCAGCACATGCACTGACCCGGAGCTCCTGGGCTATGGAAAAGATGTGTGAGGATGACATGCCCTCAGTGAGACTGTGGAGGACTGAAATCCCTGAGGTAATCTCCAGGATTAACGATTTGGTCTATCTTTGAGTAGACAGAAGACCTTCTGTCTGTGAGCTTAAGCTTCAAAAAGCCCTTGAAAGTAATGGCCTGGCTCACCAGCTCCAAGTTGCCACATGGATGTGAGTTTTCTCTGCAATCATGTTGACCACCCTGCTCTCCAGACACAGTGTCAGAAGAGGCACTCCTAACTATGAGAGCTGCCTTACAGCCCACTACAAAAGGGTGCCTACAGCAAGACATGAAGAACAGGAGGAGCAATGCTGAAAGAGGATCAGTTCAAGTTGTGCAACAATGCCATGGTTGAGGATGCCGCTCCTCTCTAACTGCACAGTAGCTGCACGCAGTCCCGACTTCAACACTAGGACAAATAAAAGAGGCCGAAAACCTAGCAGAATATCCAAGGGACCTACAGTATAGTGTCACTTCCAGTTTAACTCCTTCCTGGCCATGCCACTCATAACATGGGCCCATAAGTACAACAGGAGCTATCATTCTGGAAAAGATACACAAAGAGCAGTTGTGATATCTCCCTCTTTGTCAAGGAATGTGCTGCAAGGAGCACCTTTCGGAAGATAAAAATCCTGCTGACTTTTCTTATTGTTCACTCTTTGCCACACTTGGTGAGCTGCTTCCCCTTTCATCATTAGCTTGTAAGTCAGAGCAACATTTTAAACATCGACCTTACCCTAACCATGACAAGGCACAAACAGGATTTCACATCACCTACTGTCTCTGGAGGTGAGTTTTGAAATACATCCAGCAGAAAATAACTTAATCATGCAACAAATTATTAGATGACAGACTTAGACATATTCTTTCCCAAGGGATAAATGCAGATACAACATAAAACCACATTTAAAGTGCAACACTGTCAAAGACGACAAATCAGACTTAAATTTCTGTAGTGCCTCTGTTCTTTGATCTGCAAGTTCAGTGGAATGAAAACCTGTAGGTTTGAATTTCTTTTTAAAAAGGACGCCACATGCAGGGCAGTGCCTTTATGACTTATTTTGCATAGTATGCTCCAACATCATACATACTGAGCATCATAGAAAATGTCAGGGCAGCAAATCAGGATGTTTTGGTTTTTGGCTAGCTGCTTTGGTAGACAGCACCCTCAAAGCAGGATGAGGCAGACTGGTATTGTGGAAATAAGGCACATTCATGGAATGTTACTGCTATAGCTACAGGAAAGATATTTCAAGAGGTCCTTCTCAGCTCTAAGGCACTCTGATGGAAGGATTTGTTCTCATATCTCCTGCTCCAGGGAGAAATATAATCTGCATTTTCTACCTTTTCTCCGTGACCTTAGGACAGAGTTTCCAGAACCCTGTGCTGAGGGATGAAATCTCTACCCTGGGAAGCAAAGCTCCTAATGCAGAAGCTGTTACTTATTCTCCCTCCACAAGTAAATCCCTCCACAACTACCAACACCATTCCTAGCCCACTCCAGTTCACAGGTCTCAGAGATCAGCCTCACACAATTCCATGACAGTCAACAAACTCATTCCTGATTACAACCTGCACCAGGTGGTAGTTCACTCACGCCGCTTTCTTCAAGCTGAGTTTAAATTTTCAGCATATTATATTGCATAAGGAGAATCTTAATGTAGCTAGTGGCTAAAGTTTAATGTCCTCATGTTGAGTAAGAAACAACTTGAAGTCTAGTGGTGCTGCTGCTAAGCTGTGAGCAGCACAGTGCTGAGCTCTCTGCTCTGTTCCAGCTATGCACAAGCTGCTATGCAGCACTCTCAGGAACTGTCAGCCCATGAGGACATGAACAAGCCTTAATGGCCCTTGCCAGCCTCTCCAGCACCTCCAGGCCCACCCTGCCCATGGGCCCAGAAGACATTTCAGCTCAGCCCTGGAATTTGGGTCCCTGCCTGGGCTGTGCTGACACTGGCTTGAACCACAGTCATGGAAGAAATACATCTGTCAGTTCCTCATCTGTTCCCTCTGCAAAAAGGTATCTGGAAAAAGAGAAGCCAGTCATATTTTCTCAATTGTATTTTCACTGTCAGCATGTCTTCTTTTTTCTTTCTAATTCACAGGAAATAAATCAACATTTCAAAATAGAAACAGCATAGTGACATTTTAGCAGCTTTCAGAAATGAAAGCGTGGGTATTTAATGAAGCTTTAATGCTTCCTACCCCAGCACTTTATTTCAAAACCATCCAGAGTCTCTGCAATCCAGGGCTCTTGAGTACACACATACTGAGTGAAAGTATGCATAACTAAATAATACCACATGGCAGTTGCCAAACAACTTTATCCATTAATGAACAATGAAAAGAAATCTTTAGTTGTACTAATGGAAAGAGCCAGCTCCTCCTGGCCGTACTTCAGGCATCTTATTTTAAATGCTGGAGCTTACCTCCATATCTGCCTTACAGTGTGGGTGAACCACAGTCATATAAATGCCTCTTTTTTAATTCTTTCCCATTACCTAGGCAAGAGTTAGTGGAAATAGTCCAGACGGAGATGTCTGTTCTTTGGATATGTCTGTATGTCTATAAGTCTCATTCCAGTCACCAAAAAAACCAAAAACCAGACTAAAACAATTGGCACACAGCTTAGACTCCTAAAGCCTCCCTGTACTTCTTTAGTTTTATGGGATTTGGCACAAATTCCATTAGCAGTAATTTAAAATTTACTGGCAGGTTATTGCTGCAAAAGCTGACTACTATTGGGTCTGCCATTGATTCCAGCAGCAATCCCTTAGAAACTCCACCTTTCTGTGATTATTTCCCACTGACAGCCACCTTGTAAGCATTTAATTCCTATAATATTTGCTCTAATGGTACTTACTGGGAGCTAACTCCAGGTGCTATGCAGCTGTGCATATTGCCTAGCTACATAGCATAGTTGCTCTATGCTACAAGTATTATATAGGCTATCTATCTGCCAAACTTGCTCTTTCCCCAAAAAAGGAAATCAGGCATGTTTGACAAAACATTTTCCACAAACTACTATGCACAGCATCACATCAAACCTCCCAGCCTCCATCAGTATCTCCTAGCTCAGCCTGCTCTTGACTGTGGCTCCTCAAACCTGTCCCTCCCCCTGCTCCCAGCCTCCTTCAATCAACCCACTCTGAAGATTCCTATCCTCACACCCTGCTATCCACCATTCCATCAGATGGTGCCATATCATTCCCAGCCCTTGATCTTCTCCTGTAATCCTTCCACCTCCTTTCCTCTCTCTTTTCTCTGACCTGTATATTTGTGGCCCAACAATGTTCTTTTATTTCAGCCAAAAATTAAAAGAAGTAAAGTGCTCCCTAAGCAGATCCAAGCTTCTTTTACCCACCTTCTATATATGGAGAAAAAGAATATGAGAGCATAAATACTTATTACTTTCCTTAATATTCCAGGTTCCTCACATTCTTCCCTTCCATTTGCACTGGCTGTTCCAACTGGCTGTATTTCACTGTCCATCAGTCCTTGATACTGGGGACAGTGAGGGATGGAGCAGCAGTGAGATCACACAGGTCTGGTTATCCTCACCCGCACAACGATACTGCAACTGCAACAACTGCAACAACTGACATTTGGCTGTGGATCAAGGGCTTTATAACAGTTCCCAGTCAGCTACAGCAGGAAATCCATCCTGATTGCCATTATTTTAGGTGTTACCTGTTTGTGGTTGTAAAATACTCACTGCACTTGGGCTCAGTGTAAACAGACGAGTGGATATTGTTGCTCACCATAGATTTTCTGAATTCCTTGGAGGTCATCCTGGGGCAGTTTGAAGTTGTGTGTTTCCATGTACTGGTAGAAAGGAGCCATGATCGCGCTGGGATCATTGGAGTGTTCCAGACCCAGCGCGTGTCCCAGCTCATGGACTGCGACCAGAAAGAGATCATTCCCTGTGGAAGGAAGGCATAACTGGGTTAATACGCAGACAGAACCCGACACAACCCCAAGACCTGCCTGATCATGATGCAAGAAGTAACTGCTTTGTGATCCTATTGCACAGCATGTCACATGCCAGTGTCAGCTGAGGGAGAGGGCTTTAGTCCTGAAATCTTGTGTAGCTTTTCCAGGGGAAAAGGGCAGGAGGCACCGAGGTGATGGCCACATGGAGGTCCATTAGACCAGTTAAAACAGGTAAGTGCCTGGAATAAAAGTCTGTAGACTCTTTTACAGAAAAGGAAATGGCCAACAGGCTCCTTGGATACCACAGCCTCCATACCCCAGTGCTGCTAGGAAAGGTGAGAGCACTGCCAACCTCCCGGTTAGCAACTGGTGGGAAAGGAGACTCTTCCCCATTCCAGGTCCCCCAGTGCCATCCTCTGGTCTGACCCTGACCACCAAATCCTAGGGGTGATCAGCAGTGCGCCAGCCAGACCTACAAAGACAGGAGCTAAGACAACTAGGGCTAACACACCACAACACACTTGTGATATCAGGAACAGCCTCATCTCCCCCAGCACAGGCTCCTCAACATGCTTTTACTTTGCTAAACTTCTGGCACTGCCAAGTCAGCGGGAGGAGGTGATGTAACACTGCCCTATAGGACTATGTGGCACTGTCACAGGCATACACTCCAGCCCCATGGATCTGGGGCCCCAACCTCCTTGATCTAGAGTGGTCCCTGGATGCTCTACAGCTTGAGAGCATCTTGACATGGAAGGTGACACAGGCAATGCTTCTGTGAAGGGTGAAGACAGACAACAAGGACAGATTTAAGAAATGCCCTAAGCCAATAAAATGAGCCCTCAGTCCTCCCTAAATGGGTCTGATCAGTTTGGTGGGGTTTTTTGGCAAGACACAAAACAAGAGCAAACAACTGGCAATCAGGCACAGGAGAACACAGTTGGCAGCGTCCACTTAGCAGCTGCTTTGCAGCATGTCCAACTGCATTTCTGCATCTTCAAACCACCCAACTAAGAGGTAGCAGACTTCAGTTTTGTGTACATAGCTGAGGTGTCCTTGGGACAGGAGTCTCAACAGGGATTCATGTATTAGAAATATGATAATGTGGAATCAGAAGCCTACAAGTCTTTGGAGCAGGGTACTTCATCAGCATCTCAAGACATTATTGCCAAAAGCCAGCAATAAACAGTACTTAACTGGTCATATTTATCACACCAACATGGCTGTATCATCAAAACATCTGAGTTGGAGAGCATATGCACGTGAACATGCAATACACATTTCAAATAAATATTCAAATATGTTTGTTCAAATAGAAACATCTGAAGAAATAGGTGGGCTAAAATCTAGCCATGCATGTATTTTAAATACCAGAATTTCTGTATTCTGGAAATCCAAATGGAGACCCTGCTTTTCTTCCTCTATTGCTGGAAAATCTGATGCGTACTGAACTAGTCAGTAGAATATTCAGTATCGTAGTGTAAAATGCATTAAGTGGTTACATGGTGAAGCTTGGACTGATTGCTTTCCATAGGTTTTCAAATATGTCCAAGCTTAGAAGATGCACTCGATTTTCAAAAGCAATTCAAAGACTCAAAGCCACGTCAGCAATTGGACTTTGTTTCCTGTAGCACTTTAATGTTCACGAAAGCATAGATTCTCATTGCCACAACTAATCACACACAGGAGTCCAACTAAAAGACACTCCATACTGACTTTAAGGAGAAAAGGGCTGTGCCCATGCTAAGCAGTTGGAGACTTTTTCCCCTCACCAGTTTGGTGGCATTCTCTTCCCTCCTGAAGTACCTGAAGAGTTTTTGTATTGGCAGCATGCCTACAATTTATCGCTCTGCAAGTCTGCATACAGGTCTACCTGAATCACTTGCCTCTACATGGGCTGTACTAAGCTCTACCAGGAGCATAATATCTGACACTATCTTCATTTAAAGTAGGTTTAAATAATCTTCCATCACTTCTTTCTGCCCCAAACAAGTCACAGCCCATTCTACAGCTCTACTGTAGAACTACACAAGCTCATTCCAGGTTGAGGCTGGAAGTAACCACTGGAGATTGCCTAGTCCAACCCCTCTGTCTGAGCATGGTCAAGTAAAGCAGTTTGTCCATGTCTGTACCAGTTTGGGTTTCTTGTACTGGAAAGCCCAAGCTGGACACAACACTCTATATACACCTTCACTGCTGCTGAGTGAGAGGAAGGATCACCTTCCCTGACTTGCTGGCTTTTCCTAACGCAGCCCGATGCTGTTGGCCTGTCACACACCTGGCTCACGTGCCCACCAGGACTCCCAGATCCTTCCCTGCAAAGCTACTTTCCACTCCACTGCCCTCTCAGATGTGCACGGTGCTACTTCCCCCTCTGTGCAGAACTCTGCATTTCTCTTTCCTCAGTTTAATGAGGTTCCTGTCAGCCCACTTGTCCAGCATGCTGATGTTCCTCTGATGACAACACTGCTATTTGGTGCATCAACCACTCTCAAACTGAGCATCATCTGCAAACCTCTGGAAGTTCTCTTTACTGTAAATGGCTGGGAGTTTCACAGTATGAAATACAACATATTGCTCATTTTCCTTTTCAAATTGTAGGCTATGATCTCTGAAAAGAAAATATCAACACATAAATCCATCGCCCAATAGGTGCAGCTATCTTTTCCAGCAGCCCTTTGCATACTCACGCTGCTTGGAAACTTAGTTGATCTGCAGGCACCTTCAAATGAGCCTGTACCTCTGGGATTGTTTCTGACAGTTCTCAAACACACACTGTGGTCTCTGGCCATATTCTGCACAGGTCTTGTCTGAATTGATGTCCATCTCTTTAGGAGTAAAATTCAGGAGGATAGGTAGCCTAGCCTGATACTCTCCTGCTCTACAGAAACATCAGACACTCAGATAAAGCTCCTTCATTCCCTGTTCAATCCTGGTCGCCCACAACCAAGAGCAAGGAACCAGTTAACTCTGTATCCAATATATACCAGCCTCCCGTGGCAGAGCACAGTACAGAAAGAACGGGCTACCTGTGGTTTGTGTTTGCAGGGGGAGCTCTCCAGAGACGTCCAACAATTTTTACTCACTTGCACCATCTGTACAAACTAAACATGCTTGGTCAGAGACCTGCCAGCGCTGCCTCCTTCCTGGTTCTTAGGAGGCATCCCAAAGTCCACCAGAAATCACCAGACAGAAGATAAGTCCACACTACCAAGGAGAGTTTCATAAGTTGGTCCACTGAGTAAAACAGGTTGATTTGCTACGCTAAAACAGAGTAACAGTTCATGTATGGTATGTGGTCCTTACCAAAACAGTGTTATCACCAGAGAAAGTTTTAATTGACAGCCCACCTGTAACAACATAAAAACATTCATTTCTCATTACCATCATCCAAACAAACACACTGTTCATCTTAGGTTCAATTTAACAGTTCTGTTACTCTCCACGTGTACACCAGACAAAGAATATGCACAACTATAAACACACTTCTGTGTTGAATTTCCTTAATTAAAAGTTACCTAAGTTTATGTTTAGAATAAAGCCCCTTTTAGCAGATGTACTCCCCAGCTGAACTGGCTGAGTTAAGATATATTGCAATGTAGTCACATATCAAGACCAGGTCTTCCATTAAGCACTCTCAAATTGTTTACTAACCTTCCCTGCAGAAACCCATGGTTTTACTGCACCAACACAAACACCACAGTCACAGATTAACAGATTCATAAATTATCCTCCTTCTAGACATGTATTCCATGCTTCTTTTAGCTCCATCTTCAGCTGGAGAAATGGCTGCTGAATCAGCTAACAGACATCGTGGGGAAGGTTTCTGTGAAAGTGCTAGCACATACCTGCTTTTATAGCTTTATTCATTTCGACCATCAACATTCATATAGAAATGTTTGGCTAAGAAACACTTTGCATGTTAAGGTGTCCAACTTATGGAGATAAGCAAAAAAACACTCACTAGTATGTCCAGCAGCTTATAGTAATGGGTCACAGAGCTACTACTATGGAAATACTGCGATATTACTATCAGTATTTATCACTGGATATGACAGCTCTGTGGAGCATCTAGCACAACAGAGTGTAAATCCAGGGCAGAGCTGTAAGGCAGCAGGTGTGTAATTTAATAACACTGTACATCTAGGTAATAATAGCAGAGCAACTGTGAATCTATGATCTCTACCACATTACACTTTAAGCAGTATCATCATGGTAACACTGAGCTACGTATGGCAGCTTACTCAGACAACTGAAAAGACGTGTAGGTTACATTTTTGAAATTTTATTAGAAGTAAGAATGATACTGAAGAAGTCAGATCATTAATTGTGACAATACCATACCTAGGGTGAGTACAGGAAAAGTGGTGTGAATATGAACATGCTTTTAAAATACACTAAAATGACCCATCTAGTCCAACAACCGTTTTCCAAGCACAACTTAAAGAAGCTTTAGGGCTACTCTAAGCTATGCCTTGGTACTTGCATCTTCAGACCTGGCAGAGCATGCCATTCGTTTTGTGCTCCTCCATTCACTCCCACAATATGCTCTGCTCAAGAAATGCTTTCGATCTTCTTGCCCACGATGAGCTGTAGAAGTGATGATATTGCTCCTTCGGTTGTTTGCATCAGAAAACGAAAAGCTGTTTGCCACATTCTATCTAAAAAGGAAAAAGAATACATGTTGAAAAGAAAAAGAGCCTTCATTTTGCTCCTAAGCTATTACAGTTGTAAATGCAGCAATGAATAAGATACATCTTAAACATCTCATTTAAGAATCCTTAAACAGCTTCACCAGAGAATGATATGCAGTCTTAACAGAAGTCAGCCACGTAACGAACTGCTACAAACTCAGATTGCAGGGAGTATCTCCATAAAGACAATTTGACCAACTTTTCTCATCTGCAGCATAAAGACCTCAAACAACTGCAATGTTAACTCATACACGATGTGAGATGCTCTTCTTTATGATGGTTTCCCAACCCCTTTTAAAATTTATTTATTTATTCTGAAGTTCTCACTTGCCTTTTCTGAACAGACTTTCTCAAACTCGATTGCAGCTGCTCAGTTACACCAAGGCTGAGGAGCCACAGGTGTAAGTGCTCACTGGAGCTCACCCTGGAGGAACTGACCTATAGCCAGCAATCCAAGGTGAATGTTCCTGGTCAGGGCAAACAACTCATAACTTGTAAAGCCATTACCAGATGGGAGTCACAGACCCCACATGGAAGTCTTCACGTACCGCAGCAGACCTTTCATACATATCACTGGATGTTCTGTGTACAAATATGTTAACATTAGCCCTCAGGACTCCTGGTTCAGGGAAGTGCTGAACAGTCTATACAGTTACAGTCAGCATGGTCACAACAGCCCAGCTTAAACTTTTATCACCTGGATAAAAGTTTATATCAGTGGACATCTCAAAGCAGGAGTCTCTGTCAAAAAGGTGTCATCTCTGTTACAGTCATGCCAGTAAGAGATTCACATCCTTGTAAGATCAAGTGACTGCAGGACAGAGAAGCAGGAATCATGAAAGATAGGTCTGCCTTATTGTCTCCATAAGGCAGTGTGCAAACTAGGTTAGGTTTGTTAGTTGTGTTACAGACCTAATTAATGCTGCAAGCTGTGCTTCCTCTGAGATAGTACTGATAGCACTATGGAAACAATCTCCTGGAGAAATGTTGAGAAAAAAATATAAATTTTTCTGGAGTGATAAGACCTGAACTGACCAAGGGATGTGGAGGCAAGAGTGGGCAGCCAGAAAGAGGGGAAGCAGTGACTATTTTCAGCTGGCTCAGCAGCCAGGCATGGAAAGAAATAAGAATGTTCTACTCAAAAATCTGTCCTATGCATTCCCACAAGTACAGATTTAAGCATAGCTTGTTACTCAATGAACTAATACTAAATAATCACAGAATCATAGAAGGGCCTGGGTTGAAAAGGACCACAATGATCATCTAGTTTCAATCCCCCTGCTATGTGCAGGGTTGCCAACCACCAGACCAGGCTGCCCAGAGCCACATCCAGCCTGGCCTTTAATGCCTCCAGGGATGGGGCATCCACAGCCTCCTTGGGCAACCTGTTCCAGAGCGATCATCCCCAGACTGAAAGCCCTTATTTAACTTTTGTATCATGAGGATCTATTAATATGCTCCCTTTGGAACTCATGAGAAGGGATTTTTATTCAACTCTGACCACAAATGACCTTTGTTACTCATCAGCAGTCAGTCAGTGGCAGATGTTACCTTTTTTGCTCAGAAACCTTAACGACATGGAACACAACATACTTAGAAAAACAGAAAATGTAGGTGATTTTCATACCATTAGTCTTGAAGAAGAACTGCAATAAGTAACCTAGAGCTTTCCTTTTTCTCATTTTTCTTTTTTTTTTTTTTTAAGGGAAAAGCAAATACTAAAATCTAAAAATGTGTGAAATAGTAAAGCAAAGGAACCAAATTACTGTTCACACAGACATGGCTGATGAAGAGAGAAAGTGCAAGTCCAAGGAACGCTAAAGTCCACCACACCGCAAACAGTAAGGACTACAGAGAGCTGACCCAGCTGGGGAAAAACCAGGAGCATTCCATAACAACTAGAAGGTTGACCCAGTGTGCTCAAAACAGACCTGGCACAGGCAGCGTGGATACAAACCAGTTCGTATTACTTGAGGCTCTTACTGCCAACCAGCTTGAAATGATTCTCGACTCCAACTGCTGGCAACAGGGAAGTGCTGTTCTGGGAGCTACAAGAGGAGCTCTTTGCCACAGAGGTGTTTTCTACTACAGATAGGAGACCTATCTCATTATCTTTGTCCTTCTCTGACATAGAATGTTCCTGATGGGGCTACGAAGACTGAACAGGACCGAGAAGTAAGACAACTGGGATGCAAGAGTTTTCGCACTCAACATGGTACTCCTGGTAGATTTGGGCAGAGAAGGCCACACTGGTTAAACTGTCTTCAGCATCTTGTACTCTTCTTCAGAAACAGAAGGAAGAGGTCTGGAGTATTGGCTGTTGTTTCAGTGCTGATGCTGCAAACCACCTCTGACGGCAATTAGAAAAATCCTTTTAAATAATTCGCTTATTTTTCCTTTATTCTCTTCCCTACTGCCTACTATTTCAGTTACTGCCCCATTCAGTGCAATAGTGGAACAGAGCAAGTTTATTTGAAATACTGCTGTGCTGTGGCTTGCTTCACTTTATCTGTTTTTGGATCACAAAGTCAAAAGGCAGAAAGACTTTCTGTCTCACCTCGATTCCCACGTTCTGCCTTTGTATTTTTTTTCCTTTTTATGGGAATGACATCATTTGATTCCTACCGGCTCCTTCCTGTGAATCTCAGCGCATCCGATTTTCTGTGGAAAGAAGTGAAATATTTAATTTTTTTATAAAGAAATAGGTTCCAAATACCTAAATACCTCCATTCATACACTGCAAACCAAACTAACATTGACAAAAGCAACAAGTATTTTCTTTTCACAGAACACTGCGAGCAGAAGGTATACTTAAAAATACACTGCTTTGAAAGTAGAAATTGCATTCAGCTGCAACCAATAACTAGCACTGTCAATACTGCAAAGCTTCAATATTCTTTGCTCTGGCAAATTTTTGCTCTAGCTCAGCACTACTTCAATGCCACTTCTATCTTTGTACAATGACTGCACATAACACAAAAGAAAGCATTACTTACAGAGATGCTGTCCAGTAGTGAAGAAGAATCTGAAGACAGAAGTCCTCCATGCGTGCTGGTGGGCCTTCTCTCTTCACTTTACTTTCGTAATTCACTGAGGAAATGGAACATCTGTTCCACGAGCAGCTACAACAACTAACAAACAAGCTTCTCTGGTGGAATTAGGGTTTTTTTTTTATTATAATTTTCTGGTCCTTTACTTAAAACCTCCCATGTTTCTGTTGTCGGACACAACAGGGATATAATCTCCAACTGTTGCTTATTTAAGCTACTTGATTTTTTGTTTTTTATTTTTTACCATGGATGGCTGTTATGAAACTACGCATCTATATACTTGCTCAAATCAGTTCAACATTAGAATATGATTCTAGAGAAATCTGGCTTATGGGAACTGGTCTTTGAGCAGTTATGGGATGAAACCAATGTTAAGTAGGCATGAGACTAAATACTGAACTGGTTTTCCTTTCAGTGGAGTGAATTACTATAAAGAAGCCTGACAGAATAAGTGGAAATCTCAATACAATCTTATGCCCCAGAACTTCCAACACCTATACAACAGTCTTTCAGATAACAGGTCTTCTGCAACAGAAGATAACCGAGTAGCTTCAAAGCACTTCTGGTTTTCGCTCTGAAAAGTTCTGATGCTTGTTTTCAACAGTGTCAGAAGCCTGAAAAATAATGATGGATTCAAAATGCCATTTATTAGAACAAAACTCTTTAGATGTGGAGATGTTCTTTACCTGAGAAATCAGAGAAAGAAAATTAAAAATGTATTTAACAGCCAAAAAGCAACATTACAGGTATACTGTGCTGTGACTACACGTGCTGTTGAGTTGCTCTTTATATTGATACTCTGTAGATTTTCTTCGTTGTCCTCAGCGTTTCCTTAGAAAACTAATATTAAAGAAGTAGTGCAACGAACATAGAGGAAACAGGATTAAATTCCAGAATAAATTGAGGATAAATGTGTGAAGGGGTTAAAAGCAGCTGTATTTTCTTTTTCAGCAAGCATGCACTGTGTCTGTACAGTTCAGATAGGTGGACTACAAGCCGACTGTACAGTCATCCCAAAAAGTGCAAATAAAGAAAATTCAACAAATCCCACTATTTTAATCAAAGGCATCAGATAGGATAAAAGTTGTATAATAGGCAATGGTTCCAAAGTGATGTCTTATGATGACCAGTTTAAACAGAAGGCAAACATACTTACACAGTCTGCTTAATACGAGGCAAACTGCCACCCTAACACACATCCAATACATTTATAATACTCATCAGTGATGCTTACAGCAACGTTTACATAAAATACTGCCATCTACCTTCCCATGCACATCAGTCCTCCCTCATGAATAATGACAACATTAAAAGATTCCTTTTACTAAGAAGGAGATTTACTGCCATCACTTTATAAGCTGAATACCTTCTTACAGCTCTGAGCTGCTGTGGGGAGATTAAACAAAAAAAAGAAGTCTAACTAGTATAGAAGTCTGCCTGACCTACACCCGCTACAGAGAGCAGAACCATTACAGTAAAAATACAAAGAAGTGCTGAAGATTCATCAGGGTCTGATACACACATAAACAGGGGCTAAGTGAAACAGCACCTTACATTTTCTAGCATTTAGTGCTTCTGTAACCTGATTTGAACAGTTTTCCATGTGAAAATTCCTCTTTAACAAATGAGAAGCACACACTCATGTGAGCTGATGCAGGTCTTCCTGATGTTTATTTCCTTGAAGAACCCGAGTCCCACCTGCCAGCCTTGTGACCATGCCTGGCACCACCTGGGGCTCTGAAAGCCTGGAGAAGTCTCTCTTTGTGCAACTGAATTCCACAGAGGAAGGCAGGGATTAGAGGATTCTGTCTTTAGGAAAAGGGATACAATTATCACAGGAGTCTGGAAGGCCTACAATATCCATACTGCCAAGATAGAAAACAACAAACCTCCAGCGGCAGACACCACTTGAGAACAGAACAGTTCACTTGGAAGGGACCTACAAGGATCATGGAATCCAACGGCCTGACCACTTCAGGGCTAACCAAAAGTAAAATCATATGATGGAGCGTGTTGTCCAAATGCCTCTTGAAAACCAGCAGGCTCAGGACATCATTAGGAAACCTTTTCTCACCTCTGACAGCCCTCACAGTACGGGGATGTTTCCTGACGCCTGCTCTGAGCCTCCCCTGGCTCAGCTCTGTGCTGTTCCCATCCCACCACCGCTTCCCAGGAGCAGATCCCACAGCTCCCTCTGCTCCCCCTCCTCAGGGGCTGCAGGGCGCGGTGAGGCCCCCTCTCAGCCTCCTGTTCTTCAGACCAGGCAACCTCGGAGCCCTCAGGCTCTCCTCACAGTATGTCTCCCAGCCCTGCTGCCTGCACTGTGTCCTCCTCGGGACAAGGACCTTAACGTCCCTTTCACACTGTGCAGCCCAGAGCTGCACACAAGACTCAAGGTGAGGCCACACCGGTGCTACACACAGCGGGAGAATTCCCGCTTCTGACCGGCTGGCCGTGCTGCGTTCAATGCACCCGGAACGTGGTCTGCCCTTAGAGCCGGGCACACTGCTGGCTCCCGCTGCCACCAGTGCCCCCAGTCCCTTCCTGCTGAGCTGCTCCAGCCAACAGCCCCAGGCTGTGCCTGCATGCTCTGCACATGCTGCCTCCACAGATTGCATGTCAGCTCAGAGCAGCACACCTCCTCCCCTCCAACAGGCAGAATTTTCCCCTCGGGGGCTGTAACACTCACTGGCCATCAGTAAGATTCCCCTGCAAAATCAGCTACTCTAGCCAGAATTTCTTCCTTGAGATCCTTGCTGAACACTGGCACTGACCAGCTTTGATAGCCTCTGGCTGTCCCGAAAACCCTGCTGAGCATATGCCGTGTCCAGATGGCAGCTTGAGCATTTGTTCTGCTGTCCAGCAAGCTGTTCACTGAAACAGCACTTGTCCTTGTGGTGGAAACACAGAGAGAAGCCTCTCAGTTCTTCTCTGTGGCTAACGGGAGCCTTCCTGCCAAGCAGCTCAGACCCTTCACCTCCACAATTCCTGCAGAAGCCCCTGAAGGCACAGCCCCTGAAGGCACTGCCCCTTGCACTGACGGTGACACAAGCAGGTACTGGCACTGCAGACGGGAACTAATAGCTGTGCACTCTACAGAGCTAATAGCTGCACCAGGTTGGCACACATCGCACACTCAGTAGTGTGGTGCTGACAGCATGCATGGACAGCAACAATCCTATAAAAGAACGTGAGGATGATTTGACTGGGATTATTAATGATGTTATTTGCAATGTTAATCGGGGGATTAAAACTGACTTCCTGTAATTAAGCTGGGTTACACAAATGTTTGAGTTGTCAGAGAGGTATAAGAGCAGTCGTGCATAAAGTGGATATCCAACATGACAGTTTAGTTTCTGCCACTTGGTAGGGCACACTTTCAAGCTATTATTGGAGATCCATACAAACATATTATTAACAATTTAATATAAAGGCTAGAAAATACTTGCTTTTGGCCCAGTTAACAATGGATGTCATGCAGCACATCTGCGCTTGATTCAAGTCAGGTAAGATACTGAGGCAGACAAGGGAGCGGTCACAGCACAGCCCAGTCTAGGTGCCCTCTTTCAGGCACAGGCTTTGCTGCCTACAGTGAACAATGCATGGCAGCAGCTGTGAGTCCTGAGGCAGCTATTTTGAAGAGTGCTCAGCTTTTCCTACAGTATATTTTATGTGAAAAAATGCCCAGGGCTTGGAGAAAGCACGGCACAGTTATCTTTGATGTGCCTTCTGGTAATAGAAACAACAGAGATACTGAGGCTGCATTCATGAGCAGGTAACTCACCGACCAAACGCTCCAAGCAGCCAACAGGGGCCACCTGGCTCACAAGCAACCCATACCCAATGTACCACTAAAAGACAACAAATCCAAGATGGCTTCAGCTGCCTCCACGTGCCCGCACACCGAAGTCTAATAAATGGGAGTCTCTGCTGCCACAAGTCTGGGGTAAACTGAAAGTGCTGCTTTCACTGCTCCTGAGAAGCACCTTCCAGGAAAGATAAGAGATACATCCTCCTACTGCGACCACCCCAGTGCCTCCTCACTGCGCGGCTGTGCAGCTGATTTACCTCTAAATGAAAACCACACTCCTCTTTTTCGGTTGCTTCCTGTTTGCCACATCACTTCTCTTGTTTGCCTTGATCCTTCTGAATTCCAAGCCTGCCTCATGCTTGTAGCAGCTCCCACTGACACCCTCCTTCAAAAACGTAGCAAAGGAATTCTGTACACATGACAAGGACAGCTCCATCAATTCAGCTTCCTACTCAGCTTTGCATATCCTTACATTAACTAAATTAGTTTTCTCCATAGCTTACTTATGGCAACTTGAGAGAAGGTAGTAGAATTAACATGATAAATCAGCAGTCATGAACTGAAAGCACAGTATTACTTGGCTGAAGGAACTGCATGCAGAAGAGAAACTGTATTTAAAACACGGTATGAAGGGGATTGCATTTACCTCTTCACAGCAGAAGATACAGATGCGTTGGTGCACACCCCTATGACCTCAGTCTGGGACAACCACCATCATGCCTATTAGGATCACATCACTGATTTTAATGGACATGGTAACACTCATGATATTCCAATAGGCAAAGTCAGCATAACGATGATCGTGCAAAATAACGAGCACACGAATCGCAACTGACCACGCACTGGCTGCTGTGATACACTGCTACTGAAGTCCAGCAGGTTACCGCGGGGTGCTTTCACATGATTGATACTTTGATGAACGGGAGCACTGGGACGGGCTGTGCAGACAGGTGGTGTACTGCCCTTCTCTGAGGGTATTCAGAACCCACGTGGGCGCTTTGCTGCACAACCTGCTCTGGGGAACCTGCTCTGGCAGACGGGGTGGAACGGGATCTCCAGAGGTCCCCTCCAGCCTCTACAAATCCCTGATGTCTTATTTTCCATAGACAAGAGATGGCTGTATACACAGACACCTCCGTTCACACCATTCTTCATTCCTCCAGTCTGGATGAGACTTCATGTGAAATGTTTTGTTTCTGTCCACACAGCCAGCACTGCTACTGAAGACTCTCAAGTAGCTCTTCTGCAGGGTGACAGCTGCATCCAGTCATGGATTTAGTGCAACTCTTCAGGTTCTACAACACAGTAAGACAAATGTAGACCAACAACAGCAAACCTTCAAGTCATATTGTTCTGTAACAAAACCACATGGACTAAACAAGAGCTCTCATCAGCCAAGTGCTCTGCAGATCCATGGTGCCAGCCTCAGCATCCTGACACTGACCAGAGGTTTACCTTTGCAATTAGCACAATTCCAATTTTCCTTACAATTAACACATTCTTGTCAGGAATTGAGCATTTTACAGGTTCCTTTTTGCACAGGAACACATGGGAGAATGCTTTGCCACTGGGCTGCTGGTAATGTTTTGTGGGTTTTTTTCACTGAGAGAACTTTTCAGTTCTATACTGCCCCCAAAATACCAATCGCAAGAACAAGCAAGATAACGTGTAAAGAAATATTTCCTACGAAAGAGGCAACATTGTCCTTGCTAACACCTTATTTCCAACAAAAAAAGGCAGTGAACTGATCACAGTCGAGAAAACTCTGACAAAGAAGAAACTCTTTAAGACCTGCCAACCTCATTTCAAGTAAAACACATCAGAAAGTGAGAACTTGGAGCTGGTGAGAGTTGTAATGACAAGAAAACGTGAAACAGAAGGAAAAACCCTCCTACAAAGGCCTGGGCCACCTCTAGCAATGAGACAGGACATTTTCACGTTGGCACATCAAGGCTAAGGACACAGGCAAACCAAATTAGTCGTGTTCAGTGCTCACATTTACAACGCTGAGTATAGGCTCACCCCGTCATCCTCCATGCATGACATTCCCCTTCTACCATCAGCACTTCCCTTAGATGCAGGGGACAAATACAATCACACCCATTCTCCTTTCCCTCACTGGTCACTTTTATAGACATTTTCAAATAACTATGCCATCCAGATAATGCTGCACCCAAATGCAGAAGTGACATTCGTGCTCCGGAAAGGAAAGCTCAACGCTTTAATCAGTTTCCACAAGCAGCAGAGTGCACACAGTCCCTCAAACACCAACCAGAGGCACTCTGAGGACATCACCCAGCAGCCTGGCAGCACAACAAAGAAATGCACTGCGTGTTTTAAAGAGCCACTATGTAAGACATAGTTTTCATACAAAAAGAGATCTTTGACTCATTGTACACACTGCTCTCAAATGATGTCCTAAAACATACACAGAAAAAAAAGAAAGAAAATCTCAAGCAAGTGACAGCGTTGTACCATCGCACCGAAGAGGACGTTTTCCCCAAAGCCACCCCTCTGAGTCTTTAAACTGCCTCTCATCCTTGCTGAGCTTGTAAGAAGGAAGCTTGTGGGTTAAAAAAAAAGTAAAGCTTGCCAAAAGCTTTCCTTCCACCCTCCTGTAAGGAGCTCCTGTCCCAGCACTCCTCAGTGCCTCGCACAGGCCTGCCTACCAAGCTGCATCCTGCACACAAACCACCTTCCCAGCCAGTACAGAAACTGGGTAACTGCTAAGGCCAGAAAGAACTTGCACAGACTGTGTTCAAGACTGATGGAACACAAAAGCAGCTCTCACAAGGCACCTGCTCAGCCTCTGATTCTCCATCCTGATCCTCAAAGAAACCTAGGAAGTGCCTATCAGCCACAAACACGGGAATTAAAATTCAGCACATCTCAAAGATAGCAGAGTGCTTTTCTGCCACACCATCATCTCCCACGCTCTCCACAACCCACAGGCTACAACCTCTCTTTATTTGATCATTTAAATATGCCAGGAAAGATTTCTTCTCTTTCCCTGAGAAAATAATTACCTCGTAACTGCTGCTTTCCTTCAAATTAGCATTTCCATGCTGAATTTAGCAGCGCTATTTCCTATCAAAGATGATCTGACAGATATCAGCTCAAAACTCGGTGATTTTCTCCATCTGCATTCCATGCTGACAGAAGCTGCAACAAGAACGCTGTCCGGTTGAAGAAAAGGCATCGCCACTGCATTTGTTCTTAGACACCATGACCACTCAAAGGCTCCTATGCATTTATACTATTGAAAAATCAAGTCATATACATGCCAAAAACTTCTGATCTCTATAATATGTTCCAAAACATGGCTTTTGAATCCATGTTCTTCTAGCACGTTAAAGTCTGTGGAAATTCAAGACCACTGTGAAGTTCTGGTTTTCCAACTAAAGAAGTTCTACAAATCACCACAATCCTGAATCAGAGGTTTTAAAATAAATCAGAAAGTGCACATTGTCACTTGACAGCAAGAGAAAGCCACAAAGACACAGAAGCTTTTCACTGCTTAATATCAAAAGAACAGTTCTAATCATCTGCCTTCCTTAACAAGGCAGCCAGCCCCATCCTCTGACAGAAGGAATAATGACTGCACTCAGGTTGTGGGAAAATAAATACAGATTCAATCTATTTGAAATACAAATGCCTTCATTCTCTCCATTTTCTGTTCATCACCACAACCAGCTATTCACCCACGCCAAGCATTCTGTGGGACACAGTTTACATTCCACGATCCTCCCATTCATCTTGTCCCTCGGGAAACCCAATCTTCTGCAGCAACACTGGCCCAGATCTCAAGACACTCAGTGAGCAAGAAATGCATCCGTCTGTTCAACCCTCAGCATGTACACATGCTCGCAAGGCATGCACTCACAAACCTACATTTAAGACAGAATACACGCTTTAGAACACGCCTGAACTGCCGTTTGGGAAGGGAAGGCTCTGCTGAGCACCTCCCAGTTATAAGCCTGCCAGTGTGCTTAATCCGACTTTTTCTTACTCTGAAAAATAACTTGCACTCTTACCATCATGATTGGAATTTCCCAGGGTCCACGGCTCATCTGAATCAAAGTGAGTGTCCCCTCCTATTCCTGGTCCAGGAAAGTAAGCGTGAGCTAGGAATCCACCTTCTCCATCAAACGGAGAACTGTCTCCATGGAAACCAGAGGCAAAAAATATCATAATATCTGCCTCCTTCCTGTCATTTTTAATTTCATGGTAGGGGACCTCTTCAAAGGTAAGTGGTGTCACTCTCTGCCAAACATCAAATGCCTGACGAATGGCTCTCCTTGTATCAAGCTCTCCAACCTTGGGGGTATAGTTGTGTACACTGTGAATGAGAGAGAAGGAGCGTTTAGAAGAGCAAGTTCCATTCTAGGCTTACTGTAACTCCAGTACTCACCCACAGTATTTTTACTGATTGCAGACTCTACTTTGGCAAGTTTTGCTGTTACAGATAAAGTTACCAACAAATAACAGCCTTGATCTGGACCACATTTATTAGTAAGAATAATCCCAGTACTGAGGTTCATCTTATAACACTTTGTAACTGCTGACACTCTTCCAAATCCTCACGAATAGAGCTGAGGAATTAAGTTTAAAAACAAGTAAATTATTCCAGATTTTTCCTGAGAATAGCATGCTAAGACAGAATCCACCACATGAAACACCTGGCTGGGAAAATTCTTTTTGAGAAACAAACCTTCCAGTAAATCTTTTCAGACTAAAGGGCCACTATTGTGAGCCCCAGCCCACGACAGCTAATGCTGGAGTTAATAAAAAATACTTAGGTCCTTCTTAGAGCCATGTCTCCCATTTATTGCTGTGGAAACTACAACAGGTACAAAGAGCACAATAACACTACCTGAAATAGCAAATTGTCAGCTACAAAGCACAGTCACCACCATTAGCTCTGCATTTTTGCCAGTGATAACAAGAGCCTGTATGAGGCGCTCAAAAATCTGCACAGCTATCTGGAACGCAGCACTGTCACACTGCTGGAATGCACCACCACCAACTCACTGTGCTCACCGTCCCTGTTTGGCCTCCCTAAACGTTCACCAAGCTTTGATGAATGTCAGTGGGTGTCATTTTTTCCACACAGAAGAGTTCAATTCCACACCTTTGCTCCATACACGCTCCCATGTCAGATGCCATTCTGTCAGACTGCCCCTCTGCTACTGTCTATCACACAGCAGCAAAATGGAATAGGGTTCAACCTCTACTGCCATCCCACCATCTTCCACCTCTGACGTTGTGGAACAAAAGCATAAAATAGGAGGCATTACTACACTTCATAGCTTAACTGCAGATAAATTTCTCATAATGGTAAACTTCAGCTCAAAGAGTGCTGCTCTTGGAGTTCTGGTTCTGTTTGTTGGTGGACATATAGCAGGCTCAAGGCCCAAGGAACACGAAACATGAATCTGTGCTAAAGCAACCACTGCCAGTGTTTAATGAAACTAGTTCAATTTAATAGAATGATTGAGAGATGAAACATCCTGTAATACATTTAGTGGTAAAATAAGACATCCAAGACTGCAATGTCACATATTCTGCCTCTCACATCTTCACATATACAGGGTAGCCCTTTATCACCTCAGTTAAAGGAGTAAGTTTTGGTGAAAGATTTGAAGCAGGCCCCAGAAATAATCCCTTCTCCTTCACTGTTCAGTGGAAGGATTCTCCTCCTCCTCCTCCTCTCTCAGCAGAATTACTGAAACTCCACAGACTATGATTCTATGATTCTAATTCTCCTTTCTCCTCCCCTTTACACTGTCATCTCTCTTGCTGTATGTACACTTAGGCAAATTCCCCAGGCTGCTCATTCAGATTTCTACCTCTTCAATACCAATCTCCTTCTTTACATCTAAACTTTGCTCACCCATATCTTCTCCTTAGTGTCTCATTCCTAAGTATTACTCCCCCCAAAATTAGAAGGCCATACTTCTGGAACTCTCATCTGCAAGGGCTTTACATTTTCTTTTAATAGTGACAAACCATCGTGGACATCATTCAGCATCATTCAGAAGCAAAGGACCAAAATGACCAACACAAAGGCTTCTCTGGAAAACAACCATCACCACATAACACTCATTTTACACTTGTTGATTACTTTAACATCTTGCATTAGCAGGTCTAAACCTGGACAAAAGCGAGAGTTTCACTACACCAGCAAAATTAAGCACTCTGCAAAAACAAATCTGCAGTAGAATACTGCACATCAGTGGAGGGAGAAAGCATTACTCCTTTAGACAGCAACATTCCTTCTGTTTAAGGGGACCATTTATTTGAGAGAACACACGATTTAAGGGTTAGAATCCTGCTGACCCCAATCTTAGCTGCGGTTGCAAGGGTTACATTTCATCAGCATTTAGATTTCTAAGGCCATTTGCACTCTGAACAGACACAGAACACTTTTTTTCCCCCTAAATATAAAGAGCGAGGGAGCAGACGTTACCTGTATGTTATATGCTTCTGCCTCCATTTTTGCCCTGTTAGCGCGTACCGCTTTTTCCTCCGGCTGTGGCCTAAGTGGGGATGATCTGGAACTCCACATCGAGGCTTCTTCATCCACCTAGAGGAGCCAAAGAGCAAAAAAGAAAGCTAATGAAGTTTGGAAAAGAGATTCAGAAGAACTTGATGGTGACCAGAAGACCTCCTGGGATGACGAACACACACTAAGAAAGGCTCAGCATTCCCTCCTTGTGCAGAGCTATAAACTCCATCTCTGCTGACATGCCACACACATCAGCACACCAAAAAGGCTTCATTTTTCCTTTTGGAAAGAGATACAGGGGACAGGTAGCCCTCATTCTTGACAACAACTGAACAATGGGACCACGAGGGACCCTGTGTCCCAGGCTGCACGTGCAGATAGCTGGGATCAAGTTCTTTTACCACCTACCACACCCGCTCTACCTCTGCTGAAGTACTCCTGTCCTGGTCACAGCAAAAGAAAACCAAAGCACCAGCAACAAAAGCTGCCCCAAGGCAGAACTCACAGGAGAAAACCAAAGGAGTGCCAACGTGCCCCTCCCACCTACTGACTGCAGCTGTCTGTAACCACCAGAACAGGACCCGGAGCCTGGAGGTCTCAGCCACCCACCTCCCACAGCTCCTCCCGGTAACCCTTGTCTCTCTGGCTGCCACTCACAATGTAGGAAACTCCTGCTGATACAGTGCAGTTTTTAGCACAACCTTACACAAAGTGCAGTGTGAATTAGGATTTTCTTTCGTGAGCTTCAAAAGAACTCTGGTCATCTCAACATCACTCGCCCCAGGCCCTGATTACACTGTCAGAAAATTACCTTCTATTTGATCTCTCCCAGTATCACTCAGAAGACAGAGGCTGGCTGCAATACCCTGCTCTGGGCTTTAAGGACTTCTGGAGCCAAGGCTCCTTTGGCATCACAGAGCAGTCAGCAGAGTGTCCTCGTGCACAGCTGCCTCGTTCCACTTTGCATCCCATTGTACTTAGCCCGACTGAACTCCCAAAGTGCACCACAGCTTATTCCAGAGTGCTACATATTGCTCAAAACACATCTAATACGAAATGCCTGATTACCTGGTGTCCTGATTCTGGCTGGGTTAGTTATTTTTCTTAACACACCAGTCTTTTAATTGCTGCAGAATTGTGTGGACAGAGTCAAGGGCATTTCATCTTCTTGTGCAGTCCTGTCAGTGAGGAGCTGAGGCATACAGAACCTGGACAGCAGACCGAAACAGACCAAAGGGATATTCCATGCCATATGGCTTTACACTCAGTGATAAAAGCCAGGGGGAGAGAAGGAGGAAGGGTGTTTGTCTTCCCAAGAAACTCTGCTTTCCCAGCAAAGGAAAGCTGCGTGCAGCTTCTGCTTTATCTAGCACATCTCAACCCACCAGTTCTCACACTTTACCCTTCTAATTCTCTTCCCAGTCCTGCATGGGCACAGCAATCTAGCAGCTGGGTGGTGCTGAGCTGCAGGCCAGGTTACACCACACCACCTGGCTGTAGCTAGGCAAACCTTTTTTTTAAATAGGACACCAAGAGCATTTGGCCACCAGATGTTCTACGCTGTGCTGGTTAAGTATAGACTACTGCATTCCTCCAGCTGCTCAGCATACAGAACCACGGGTAATCTCCTACAGAAGGGACAGCCAGCTCTCGACCACACACAGCTGCTTTCCATGATTCAGGCTCTAAGTCCTCCACTAGCCTCTCCTGTATAGAGGAAGCTGTCACTCTCAGTCTGCTACTGTTGAGCGAATGGCAGGTTCCCTGAGGTAAACAATAAAATAAGACAGCTGTGTCTTGCAGCTCAAAGTGAGGGACCTAAACAACAGGCTCGAGATGATGCAGAAGACATACAAGACACGTCCAACACAACTAAGACTATTTCCTGGTTCTCCTCAGGTCTATGTGATTAGGAGAAATATAATAGTGAGCACTGCTGTTAGGTGCTAGTGCACCTTCCCTCCCTGCACACTCCCAGGATTATATGCTTGCTTAGCTGTTAAATCAAATTACTATTCAACCCACTTACTGCAGGCAGACAAAGTTTGCTGAGGTGCTGCTGAATGCAGAGTAGGAGGAGGCTGTTCTGAGTATTCTCCCACGCTCTTTTCACAGGAAATCATACATCCTCAACCTGCTCTCTCAAGACATCCCCCCTTGTCCCTCCACTGAACACCACCTTCCCTACAAGAACCAGTAAGCCACAGCAACGGCCTTCTTCCTTCCCATTTCCCACTCCCACTGGCAGGGTTTGTACGGCAGCTTCCACACACTGGGATACCACTCTTGGAGGAAAGCCCAAGCTCAGGGTTTGCGTGTGGAGAAGGAGATAAAGAACATGAGGCATCTATAATAAGTGTAAATAGAAGATACAGAATTTTCTGCCTAACAAAGAAGCCATAGAAATGAATAATTTTGCACGCTGACCAATTATTGCACACCAAACCTTTAAAGGCACAGAGCTTATGACACCAACAGAAGTGACAGAAAACGTCACAAATCCAACCTCCACACCTATATCACAGATTGAAGTAACAACTTAGCAAGCGCCTGACTAACTTGGAGCCCTTAGAGCCGGTCTGCATTGCGGGTTCTTCTCCCTTTGCTCAGCTTCCAGAACAGTACGGCTTTCCACAGCTGGGTCCAAGGAAATAACAGAGCCCAATGAGGCCCAGCAAGACTCTCCTACTCGAAATGCAGGCTCACAGCAGTTAGGACTTCTCTTTTCTTTAGCCTGACTCCTAAGTAGGTACTCCTGCTCATCCTACAACAAACGGACCTACTGGTTAGACACAGCAACAGCACAATCCTGCACAGCACAGGTGCACTTGGTCGCAGGTTTCAAGCCTTTGGAGACAGAACACAGCTTTTTTCACCATCAGCCACTGAGCCTCCATGCAGTGATAAAACCTGCCTTCGTACACTGAGTACAACAGGGGCACCACCTTCTTTTCCTCCAGAAAAAAATCACAGAATCACAGAATCGTAGGGGTTGGAAGGTACCTCCAGAGATCATCGAGTCCAATCCCCCTGCCAAAGCAGGTTCCCTACACCAGGTCGCACAGGTGGGCGTCCAGGCAGGTCTTGAATATCTCCAGAGAAGGAGACTCCACAGCTTCCCTCACCGTAAAGAAGTTCTTGCGCACACTGGTGCGGAACTTCCTATGCTCCAGTTTCTGGCCATTTCCCCTTGTCCTGTCTCCACACACCACTGAAAAGAGTCTGGCCTCGCCACTTTGCCCCCCTCACCTTAGATATTTGTAGACCTGGGTCAGGTCCCCTCTCAGTCTTCTTTTCTCAAGGCTAAACAGACCCAGTTCACTTAGCCTTTCTCCATAGGGGAGATGCTCCAGGCCCGTCACCATCTTTGTGGCCCTCCGCTGGACTCCTTCCAAGAGATTCCTGTCTTTTTTGTACTGGGGAGCCCAGAACTGGACACAGTACTCCAGATGAGGCCTTACCACAGCAGAGTAGATGGGGAGGATCACCTCCCTCGACCTGCTGGCCACGCTCTTTTTAATGCAGCCCAGAATGCCATTGGCCTTTTTGGCCACAAGGGCACACTGCTGGCTCATGGCCAACCTGTCGTCCACCAGGACACCCAGGTCCCTCTCTGCAGAGCTCCTCTCCAGCAGCTCATCCCCCAACCTGTACCGGTGCATGCAATTATTCCTCCTTAGATGCAAGACTCTACACTTGCTTTTGTTAAACCTCATCTGGTTTCTTACCGCCCAGCTCTCCAGCCTGTCCAGGTCTCGCTGAATGGCAGCGCAGCCTTCAGGCGTGTCAGCCAATCCTCCCAACTTCGTATCATCAGCAAACTTGCTGAGGGTGGCCACTATCCCCTCATCAAGGTCACTGATGCAAACGTTGAACAAGACCAGACCCAGCACCGACCCCTGGGGCACACTGCTAGTTACAGGTCTCCAACCAGACTCTGCACTGCCAACGACGACCCTCTGTGCTCTGCCAATCAGCCAGTTCTCAACCCACCTCACTGTCCACTCATCTATCCCACACTTCCTCAGCTTTGCTGTAAGGATGTCGTGGGAGACAGTATCAAACACCTTGCTGAAATCAAGGTAGACTACATCCACTGCTCTCCCCCCATCCACTCAGCCGGTGACAACATCACAGAAGGAAAAATCCTTTTGCTTACTAAAGCAAGGGCTTCCACATACATTTTGCTCCCCTCCCCCACCACCAAAAGGCAGCAGCTGCTCATGGCCCCTTCTTCACCACCCTATGTCAACTCACGGGCATTCTACCCTCAAGCTTCTATACATCAGCTATACATACAAAGCCTTGCTCTCCTCTAGCTCTACTTCAATGCAGACTATCACAACCCACTTCAACCCAGAACTGGAGCTCTCCAGAGGCAGCATCTATGCAGATCCACTGCTCCAATTCATTAAGAAATACTCTACTATTGGTCATTTCTGGAGCCAGCTTTTCATCTAGGTCTGATGCAATAAATGAAACCCTTAAGGTTTACTGCCTTCAGAAGCCTCATATGTCACTTTTGCACTAGCAACAGGGATCCCCATATAAAGAATGACATTTAACAAGAGCTTCTCACACTCCCAAACAGCACTGCAGACAGTAAGATCAAGCTGGAGTTGTCCATGTGTTCACTAGGGACACCTCTTTGCAAACACCAAGACTTCTCTGATGGGGCTCAGTCAGGCAAATCTATCCCTTCTGAAGACTCCTGGCACCTGGGACAACTGCCCAGGTAACAAGACAAGGCTGGGAGGATGAAAGATAAAATGAGCCCACATTAATCTTACTCAAGAGTTGTTTGGTCCAAAACTCCTGTTACTGGGATCCCATAAAACTGTTGCATAGTGGCCACTGCAGACTGCACAGCTTTTCCCGACTGCGCGGCAGACATTTGGCTGTCAGATGGAAGCAAGTAGCCATAAGTTTTTAACCAACCCTGAAAAAGAAAGAAACAGATCATAAGTTTCTGCCACAGTAAGTTTTCAGCTTACCAAATCGAAGCATTTTTCAATAGAAAGTGACAAACTAGCACAATAAATTCAACAGCCTCTCTTTTTCAGTGAGCTTTGGGAGCAGCAGTGGATCTCTGGGAAGACCCAGCAACCATCTGTCCTAACTGGATGATGCAGGCCTGGCAGTTAGAAACAGCCAGCGTTCTCACTGATTAACTGGGGAAGACTCAGGTTTGTGGTGCAACACAAATGCCCAAGGAGATCCGTTCCTTGCACAGACTGAGCTCGTCCCAGAGACCTCCTCCACGCCTTACCACCAGCCCATCACCACCAGCCCATCACCGCCAGGCTGCTCAGCTCCCACAGCAACACGCTCCAGACAGCCACTGCTCACCCTCTGCTGCTCCCAGACCACAGCTCCAAGCCAACAGCTCAGCAGCCCTAGGCAATTCCCATGACCACAAGTTCTGCTTTACGCCTGCACTGAGCACAGCAGCATTCCCCCCAATAAACAACTCAAAGTTAACACAGACCCTCAGTAGGCAGCCTTTTCTCTCAGTACCGTATCTCCCAACAGTTTTCAGAGCAGAACAACAGAAAAGAAGCTTTGTTTATCCCCCTCAAACACAGCTTTAGATAAAACCACATCAAACTTGCAAGCCACGAACAGCGTTTTCAAAACCAGCCAAGTAAACCAAGACTTTCTTTTGAATTACTTTACTATCATGAGAGAAAGTCACATTAATTCAATGTTAAATTAAAAAAAAAGAAAGAAAGGAAAAAAAAACAACCAACCCTGAATGTAGGCTTGCTTTCACAAACATTCAACGAACACACAACAGTGGGTTTTTTTCTGGCCAATACCCAACAGAAATCAACATGACCCAGCTGACAAACTCCCCAGCATCCAGAAACACAGCAAGGAAACCTAAAGCATTAATAACCAAACAGAAGGATGCCCAACTGCTCTGACACGGTCCATATTCCAAAGAGGGATTTATAAAACCTTCACAATGCCCAGCTGTCTGAGGCAGCGCTTGCTTAGACCATGATTACTACAAGCCCTACACAAAGCCCACCAGCTTCCTCCCGCCAGCAGGACGACATGCCGACCCACAGGACGCTGCCACCAACACAAGCGCTGACAGCTGCTGAGAGCAGAGAGGGCACATCTGCCTTCACCTGATATAGCGCAAGGAGAGGAGCTTAGGTGAGGAGTGTAGGGGAACAGCAAAGCCCCATTTCTTTTTAAGAAAATGCAAGGGAGACAGAAAGGCTTTGCTTCCACAGCTGGAAAAGCAACACAACACAGCACCAGGGCTGGCGGTGCCAAAGCTCACGAAGTAACTGGACTCGCAGCACGGTCACCAAAGGCATCGCCAACAGCTCGAGCTACAGAGCTGCTCGGATACGGGGCATTTTCTGCGCTGCCCCGCACCTCAAGTTGGCCTCCGATAAGCACAGGACGCCCGAAGACACCGACCGCCGTCTCACCGAAGCCCGCTGCTCCCGAGCAGTGCCGCTCCACCCCAGCCCGGCCCAACCGGCAGGGTAGGGGCACGGCCCGCAACACCGCACCGCACCGCACCGCACCGCACGCTCCTCCTGGGAGTACGCAGCAGGGCACGGCGAGCTTCGGCAGCCGGTTCGCCCCCGAAAGACGAACACGCTCAGGAAAAGAGCTCGGGCACGGCCAGAGGAGCCGCCGGGGAGCGAGGCCGCGCCTCCGAGCCCCGCTTGGCAGCGGCCCCCAGGGCGGGCTGGCTGCTCGCGGAGCGGCGGGGGTCCGGAGCAGCTGCCGGAGCGATCCCGGCAGGGAGGCGGGAGCAGAACGGTGCGGAGGTTTAGGGGGCGCCTCCCGGCCCGCCCCCGGCCA
>JACDJE010000640.1:0-38220 GCA_016647715.1 Pavo muticus | reverse complement strand
CGGCGGCGCGGGCTGCGGCTGCGCAGGGACGGCGGAACTGGGAGGCGGCGGCCGCGGCAACGCCTCTTCCTCCGCTGGGCCGGGCCGCGCGGGGCGGGGGGACGGCGGCGGGTGCTTCTTCGGGTCGGGTCGCGTCAGTGCGGTTCTCGCACACCCGCGGGCCGCTGCGGAGAATGCAGAAGGGCTCACGGCAGTCTCCGGGTACCGCGCAGCACCGCAGCTGTAGCAGGGCTCCGTCTCTCTGTGCCGGCCTCTCCTCACGGAACGGGCTCCTTTTCGTTTTCGGAGGTCTTGGAGGCGGGCAGACTCCTGACGGCCACGCGGGGTGCTACGGATGCCTCGCGTGTCTTCTGTTTGGCCGCAGCGCGTGAGGCGGAGGACAGCGGGGCTGCTCTGTTGGCCAGGAGTCCAAAAGCACAGAATATCCCGTGCTCCGCACAGCACCACCCAACCCAAACCTATGGCTGAGAGTGGTGTCCCAGCTCCGGCAGCTCGGGGCCGTGCCCGCTGCCCTGGCAGCCTGTGCCATGCCCACCGCCCTCTGAGGCACGACCTTTACCTGACCCTCCCGACGCAGCTCCGCACCGTTCCCTCGGGCACTGTCGCTGCCACAGAGCAGAGCTCAGCTGCAGCTGCCATGAGGGCTCCCCTCAGCCAATTCTCTAGTATAGATATTAGGTGAGCTATGAGAAAATTCTTCACCATGAGGGCAGTGAGGCACAGGCTGCCCAAGGAAGCTGTGGGTGCCCCATCCCTGGGACTCTAACAGGTTGGATGGGACTTTGAGTAACTTGTTCTAGTGGGAGATTATCCCAGGCAGAATCATAGAATCCTAGAATGACAAGGTTGGAAAGGACCTACAAGATCATCTAGTCCAACCGTCCTCCCATCACCATTGCTACCGCAAGCACTAAACCAGATCTCAAAGCTCCTCATCCAGGCGCCTCCTGAACACTGCCAGGGACGGTGACTCCACCACCTACCTGGGCAGCCATTCCAGTGCCTGACCACTCTCAAAAAGTTTTTCCTTAAGTCTGATCTAAATCTCCTCTGGTACAACTTGTGGCCATTTCCTTGGGTCCTGTTTGTTGCCTGGGAGAAGAGGCCAAACCCCTCCTCATCACAACCTCCCTTCAGGAAGTTGTAGAGTGCAATGAGGTCTGCCCTGAGCCTCCTCTTCTCCAGACTGAACAATCCCAGCTCCCTCAGCCACTCCTCATACGGCTTGTGCTCCAGACCCCTCACCAGTTTCATAGCCCTTCTCTGGACACACTCCAGGGCCTCAATGTCTTTCTTGTAGTGAGGGGCCCAAAACTGAACACAATACTCGAGGTGCAGCCTCACCAGTGCTGAGTACAGGGGGATGATCACCTCCCTGCTCCTGCTGGCCACACTATTTCTAATGCAGGCCAGGATGCCGTTGGCCCTCTTGGCCACCTGGGCACAATGTTGGCTCATGTTCAGCCGAGCAGCGACCAACACCCCCAGGTCCCTTTCCTCTTCACAGTCATCCAGCCACTCAGCCCCAAGCCTATAGCGCTGCATGGCATTGTTGTGGACAAAGTGCAGGACCCAGCACTTGGCCTTGCTGAACCTCATCCCATTCACCTCAGCCCAGCAATCCAGCTTATCTAGATCCCTCTGAAGGGCCCCCCTACCCTCAGGCAGATCGACACTACCTCTCAACTTTGTCTCATCTGCAAACTTACTGAGGGTACACTCAATGCCTTCATCTAGGTCATCAATTATGATATTAAACAAGATGGACCCCAGTACGGACCCCTGGGGGACACCACTTGTAACTAGGTCTCTAGCTGGACTTGCTGACAGGCCTGTAGCTCCCTAGATCCTCCTTAGGGTCCTTCTTGTAGATGGGAGTCACATCAGCAAGCCTCCAATCCTCTGGGACCCCTCCAGATAACCAGGAGTGCTGGTAGATCGCAGAGAGCAGCTCGGCAATCACCCCCCAACTGGGAATAATTACACCATACGCTTCACTTCTAGAAAGCAGCAGGAAGGTATTTATTGAAATGATTTAGTTATAACATAGTGAATGGGTCGTGGCAATCCCCACTATCAATCCAAGCTGGGGGACGAGAGGACACAGCACAGCCTTGCCAAAATGGATAACAGTACCAGTGGATGGCAGGCTGGTAATGAGACAGCAGCACTCTCTTATAGCCAAGAAAGCCAACCAGGTCCTGGGCTGCATCCAACGCAACACGAGCAGTGCAGTGAAGGAGCAGATCCTGTCCCTCTGCTCTGACATCTCACCTGGAGCACTATGTCCAGATGCAGAGTCCTCAATGCAGGAGAGACACAGACCTACTGGTGTGTGTCCAAAGGAGGACCACAAAAATGGTCCAAGGGAAGGAACCCCTTTGAGGCAGCATGGAGAAGAGATGGCTGCAGGGAGACCTTGAGAGGATCAAGTTGCGCGGAAGCCCCAGGCGCAGGAGGTACAGCAGTGTACACCTCCTACAGCGTGCATGCAGCAGAAGGCAGTAGGGCTGTTCAGTCCGGCCTAAGTACAATGGGATCCAAACAGGAACAAGGCAGCTGTGCGAGGGGAAATTCAGCTGACAGCTCTGTGAGCGCTGATACCAAAGGAGCTTTGGATCAGCAGCATATTGCAGCTGGCCTCTGTCTTCTGGGAGATAATAGATGATTTAATTTTCTGACAGTGTACTCAGGACCCAGGGAGTGTGACGTTGTGGTGATCAGAGTTCTCATGAAGCTCACAAAAGAAAAACCTAATTCACATTGCCTTTTGTGCACACTGCAGGAAGGAGAGCAAGGGAAGTGGGAAGCTCAGGAAGTGGTGCTCATGGACATGATTTAGCAGTGGGTTGTTATGAGTTTAGGGGTAGTATGGCTAGGTTGAGGTTGGACTTGATGATCTTCAAGGTCTTTTCCAACCTGAGCAATGCTATGATTCTAAGCACAGCAGCTGCAGGCAGGAAGGGAATGCAGAAGAGGTGTGGGCTGTGCTGGTGGGCCAGGCACTGAGGCATGGAAAGGAGAACTCTGCTCAGAACTGAGCAAGCGCACGATGCTGGCATGTGGCTGACCTGGAAAGATGCATACAAGTAAACAGTGTGCCAAGGGCAACCCTTCTCTTCTGCCCTCACTGAGTGGCTGAAGCAGAGTGCTGGTCCTTACTCTGTGTAAGGTAGCAGCAGGCAGGGAGGGCTTTCGGAGACAAGATGAGCCTAAACCCACTGTCCTCTTCCAGGAGAAGCTACATCAGGAGATGCTCCAGCAGAAGTTTGCCCACAGACTGATGATGGTCATGGACAAACCTTGCCTGGGCTCAGCCACTTCTATGAACTTGGTTGTGGAAGAGAAGCCTGGTTGTGGAAGTGAGGCCACTGCAGCCTCACAAACCAGCTGGCCCTCCTCCAGACAATACTCTCCAGTCTGGCTGACACAGAAGGCTGAAAGTGGCTTTGGTTCAGCACAGCCATCAGCAAGCTTGAAGAGCACAGGATATGCAATGAAGTTGCCCAAACCTGAGTTGGGCAGGGAAGGCTCCAAGCTCCCTGGAAGCATCCGTGCTGATGCTGCCTCAACAAGAAAGCCACGCTTCCGTGGATGCTGTGAGTTCAGAGCTATGTCTGAACAGCACAGGGAAGACCAGAGTCTTCGAGAGGCGGTCAAGACTCAGGCCATAGAAGCGTTGGAGGAGGTGAAGTCGCTGGATCCATCTGCCGGTGCCTTAAGGAAGCCCTCCCTCAGAATCAGACGAAGATTGTTAGGAAGTACAGACAGAGCAGAGCTTTTGGAGATGTCCCCTTCCAACCCTGACCAGGAAATTGCACTGCTAGCAAGGAAACTTGTAGCGAGCGTGCTGTAAATGTTGAGAAACCCTTGAAATCTAGCAGAAAGGAAGCCTCTGACAAAGCATCCTCACAGGCTTCCCTTGACAAAGCCATCCAAGAAGCTGCTGGAGTGTCTGCAACACACTGCCATCCCTTGTAGCTTCTCATTCTGAGCAAGAGTTTGGTGCTGAATATTCTGAAACCATTGAGCTTCCCACCAACCATCTCTTGAGTCTCAAAGGCAGCTGCAGCCATCCCAGGTGCCTCTGTCATGGCAGAGCCGGAAGGACGGACAAGGCTCATCAGAAGAGCAGAGCCCAGCAACAAGCCGGACAGAAAAGCTGCCCATGATCCAACCAATGCCAAGTGCTGCTGAGGTCTCTCATGTGAGTCACAGCATTGTAAAGGAGAGCACTGAAAATGCTGTCTCCAAAGTGAAGGAGGAGGAGGAGGAAGAATTGCTTCTTGAGTGCGCCAAATACATTGTCACTGAAGTAGTTTCAAGAGCAAAGAAAACTGCAGAGAATGTGCTGCAGCAAAGGCCTTAAATGCAGCACTGGCTGCCAACACCACGGCATCTGGTGTGAAAGGTAGATTTTGTTTTTGCAGTGGAAATTTCCAGTATTTCTGTATGTAGCATAGGATAAGTTGTCTTTCACAAGAAAGTTGCTGAACAGAGTAAAGTTGAGACTGAGGCTTTCCGACCTAAGTAAAGTCGGCACAGGCACTAGGTAGGCTAACTATATAGGGTAGGGGGACAGTCCCATACAGGACAGGACTAGTGTGCTGTTGAAAACACTGTCCTCCTGCTGCCGTAAAAAGCACAGAACATACCCAATGACAATGGGTTGGTAACAGACATTGTATGGAAGTGTAGCATAGGCTCACAGTCTTCCAACGCTGTTGCTGAGACGCTCAACCAGTGAGTGCCAGGAGAGGCTCTACCTGCATTGGATCCAGGGTATAAATCGGAATGGATCTCACTGACTAGCTGTGCAATTTCTCCCTTGTCAGTAAGGGGTGTGCACCCATTATTGCAATAATAAGCTGCTCTTCACAGAGATCTTGGCCTGATTAGAAACTGTTGATCTTGAGTGTGTTTCTCACACTGGAATGGTGGGCTCCATATCAGAGTAGAGCTCTACGGCTCAAGCAGCACGTGGGCTACAACTGAGCTCCAGGAGGCCTGTTGTCGAAGAGCCCTGCCCAAGAGGTGGCAAAGAGAGCTGTTCCTCTAAGGACCTCCAAAGCTCACCTGGTCTCCTGCCACTCATCCGGTGTGGCTTTGGGTGAGGTGTTCCTGGCATGCCTGAAGGCCTTCACAAGTCCCTGGATTGCACCTCTGTACCCACAACAGAATCTTTGGCACCCACATGGGAAACCCAAACAGAGCAACCATGGAATACCGCTACAGGTACCTTCTTCTCCACAGGCCTGCAGTCTGCCAGACAGCCCATTCCTCTAGAGGTACCGAGTCCCTCCTTGAGGAGCTTGCACAGAATCACACTTCTCTGCAGAATTCCCTGGGAAGACAATCAGTTCCACATGGAAACAAATCAAATTCAGAACAGGGAACAGAACGTGGCCTCTTTAATTACAGCCAAGGCTCTTGCTGTGTCTTACCGCTGTCTGCCATGGCTTCAGCCTGTAGGTTTTACTTTCCCAGAAGACCCTGCAAGAATAGAGAAAGAGATTACAAGACAAAAGAAACATAAGCAGCACCACTGTACGTGGTAGCCCAGCTCCAACAGTGTCCTTTGCAGGAGTCAGCTAAGGAACAGTCTGCACCCAAAAAGTAGCTTGGGCTTTTCTCTTGGGCTGTCAAAGGCCTGTCCCAGCCGGCTCAACAAAGGCCATGCATGGCAGCAGAGAAACGACCAATCACAAGAGCCTGTAGCACTGCTAGTCTCGCCTGTGCGGCTTGCCTTTCTAAACATTTAGATGGGACAAGGAAGGGGAACCCTCCTGCTTCAGAGCAGTGGAAGTGCCTCACTCCTAGACCAAGAGGCAAGGAAACTGACTCTGGGATGTCCCCATAATTTGTTTGTGCCTCATGCAGTGCTCCCTATAATGGAAGCCAGAAGAAACCTCGAGCAGATCTGAGGCTCAAAGCAGGGTCACCTGGAGCAGCTTGCTCACTTGTGTGCCCAGAAGGGCAGAGGGTTGAGTGATGGTGGTATGGCAATGTGGTCATGCAGTAATGGGGAAATGACTCCCTTGGCTGGGAAACCAGCTGGGGTGGCCATAGCTGGCTGCCTCTGGACTGAGAAGTGCCAGAGTCACAGCTCCCAGAGAGCTCCTGCAAAGATCCAGCACTGTGGCTCTGCTGATCTCCAAAAATCCAGGCATACAGCTGCGCACAGCAGTGAAAACCAGAGAGTTGAGCACTGTGTTCTCAAAGAGGGCTGGATGCAGCAGCCTGGGTTATGCGGGACTTCACTGGGGCCAGAGGATGCTCTACAGAAGCTGAGGGCTATTTTCTCATGCTGGGGCTGCAGAAGGCTTGCAGGGAACCATGCCTCTGCACAGTCCAGCATAAGGTAAAAAATGAGAAGAGAACCACAAAAGGATGCAGAGGTGGGCTGAAGGAAGGACTAAAGACCTTCAGCATCCAAGCATATCATACACAGCATTGCCATCATGCCAAGGAGGCCTTAAAGGCACCTGCTCTACACCAGGTGCTGTGGTATCTCCAGGAAATGTGCACAATACATCTCCAAGCTGAGCAGTGCAGTCAATACATTGGAAGGGAGGGAAGCCATCCAGAGGGACCTAGGCAGGCTGGAGAAGTGGGCCCATGAGAGCCTAATGAGGTTCACTAAGGCCAAGTGCAAGGTGGTGCACTTTGGCCATGGCAATACCAGGTATTTATGCAAGCGGGGAAGATCCAAGTCTTGGCCAACTGGGATATGAAGGTAAGGAATGCTGGGGGACCTGTGCCTCAAGCTGCAGAGGAGGGATTCAGCTTTCTGCACAGTGACCAGAAACTCCTCACAGAACTGAACAGATTTGCTTCTCTTAAAATTAGTTACATCTACACCTGTTCACAAACAGTTAAAATACCACCTGTACATTCCTATCTCAGAAGAGCCATTCCTTCTCCCAGACAGCTCTCAATCGCCTCCTTGAGGCATTTGATGTTAATATTGCCAGTAACTTCAAAACTAGATTCTCCAGACATCTTTCCTAACACCCCAGGAAATATAGATAGCACTGGCACTTCCACATCAGACAAAGGGAGCTGAGTAGAACTATAGCTCTTCTACAGACTCATTTCCCACAGATGCGTTGCACTAAACAGAAGGTTCAGTAGACCTTTCAGTTCATCCAGCCTCATGATGAACACTCTTCACAGCACAGGAGTGAGATGAATTTAACTGCCAGGCCACCTGGGCTCAGGGACTCTGCACATCTCCTCTGCAATAACAGCCAGCACCACACTCGAATTTAAGGGCCCCACCTGAGATCCAAGCCCTGTCACACCAGGCTCTTTATGAACAGCAGGAGCTCAGCTCCCTCCTGAGCTACAAACACTTCTTCCCCCAGAACTTGTCTGAAGAGACAGACCTGAATTTTTCATGGAAAAACAGAAAGACATCATGGAAAAACAGAAAGACAAAACTTTCAATTTAGTTTTGGAGGCATGAGGGAAGATGGCACAAGTAATCCATTACTACAAATCAGAACACCCAGCAGGATCAGAACTCTCAAATAGGAAGCAAGACATGAAGCTCCACCTCTGCCAGAATGCCACACCTCAGCACACAGGAAAGGCTTCCTTTCTCCTCGTGGAAACCAATGCTGAGGACAGGCAACCCTCGTTACCGACCACCGCTAAACATAGAATGCCACAGGGGATCCAGACCCCAACTGAGCTCTTCTGCCTCCAAAGCTGTCAAGGTAGCTACCCACACAGCCTTGCACAAGTGTGCAGGCCCCCAGCAGGGGAGCTGCTCCTCTCCACCCTCCCCTCCCCAGCTGAAGGGCCGCTGCCTGCCTGCTTGCCTCCCTCCCTCTCTCCAAGGGACAGGAGGACTCCTGGCTGTGTGGAAAACCCCTGGAAACCCCTCCTGAGACCACCTGTGTCGGTCAGCCCAACAGCCAAACCTACTTTGCCATCCTCGGTGATGAAGTCCCCGTTCTTCAGGTTGTCTTTGCGGTAGTGGTAGTCCTGCAGATGGGGGTCATGCAGGCTGTTGTATTCTGTGCACAGTTGGCGACAGTATGGATCTCCCAGATCAAAATGAGAAGGCTGGTGAAGCTGGAAGAGACGTGTTGCAGAGTGTGAATGGGAAAGGAGAGAGCAGCAGAGAGACAAAGACGCTTCCAAGTTGCTCATGCACACGGGCTGGCCTCTTGCATGCCCAGCTGGAGGAGGAGCACGCTGCATGCATTTCACAAACAGACACGTCTGGGTTTTTTTTGTTTTTTGTTTGTTTGTTTGTTTGGTTTAAGTCCTCCAAGAGGGAAAGCAGGAGAAGGTTGCACCCTCCTCCAGGAATGATCAGCATCCACATTTCTGGCTGTGCCACAGATGGGTGCCTGGCCCCGGCATCCACACACAAAGAAAGCAAGAGGAGAGGCGGCACAAGTAATCCACTACTACAAATTGGAACACCCAGCAGGATCAGAACTCTCAAATAGAGAAACAAGACATTAAGCTCCACCTCTGCCAGAATGCCACACCTCAGCACACAGGAAAAGCTTCCTTTCTCCTCGTGGAAACCGATGCCGAGGACAGGCAGCCCTCATTCCCGACCACAGCTAAACGGAGATAACGCCACAGAGGACCCAGACCCCAACTGAGCTCTTCTGCTGCCATTCCCGCGGATCGCCCAGTGCGGTCAGGATATTCCGTTACAACGAGACGGCGGCTTTATCACCGTCCCCACGCTTATTCGTCCCCCTCCCTTCGCTGACCGGCGCCTAATTCCCTTACAGCCGTCTCCCGCTCCCGACCCGGGCCAAACCCAGTGCTCATCGCCGCCTCCCATCCCCAGCAGCCCGGCGCTGCCCTCCCGGCCTCCCCCCGGCGCCACGCCGCAGGTACGGCGCGCCCCTCACCGCCTCCCCCGACGACTCCGCCTCACGCTCTGCTCGCGGCACAGCGCTCCCAGCCGCGCTGAGGCAGCCCCGACGGCAGCCGCGCTCTTGCACCTCCGGAGCCGCTGGGCGGCATTTCCCGCCGCTCTCCGACGTCTCCCACCAGGGCCACAGCCGGGACCGGGCCGAGCCCGAGGGCCGTCGCGGAATTCGGGCGCGGTCTGACCTGGCGCCCTCACTCTCCGCCCGGCCGCTCCTCGCCGCCTTCCTCCCACCCTCAGCTCGGGGCACCCTCTCGGTGACGCCGGAACGCCCCGTCCCACCCGCAGGGCGGCGAGCAGGAGCGCCTCCAGAACCCCCCAACAGGGCGCTTCCTCGCTCGGATGAGAACGGCGGCTCCAAGAGCAGCGCGATCCATCCAGCCCTGCGCGCAACCGGGCAACACCTCCAGGCACAACGAGAGCACCTTTCGCAGCGACAGGCGCGGCGGACGGCCCTAGGACACGTGCGGGCAGCGACTGCGAAAAAACGCGAGCGAGAAGATATCAGCACATCAAAGACAGAAAGGGAACGGGATACGCGACACTCCTCTTACCTCCACAGGAAACCAAAGCCATACCATTTCCACATCTGCTGCGCGGCCCTTTTATAGCACGCGGGCGTTCACAGCCCGCCCTCGGGGCGGCGCTCCCCGTGCGCTGCAGCTCGGGCTTCCAGAAGGTTCCGGACGTTTCGCCGAGGCTCTGCCCGCCGTGCGCCTGCGCCTCAGTGCGCTGCCATTAAGGGAGTGGGGAAGGCAAGGGATGTTTGTGAAGGTGCTGCTGATGTTTCCTGTTTGCTTTCCTTACGTTCATTGGAAAGCTGTGCCTTTCCAACATCCAGGCAGCTGCTGGCAATCTGATCTGCCGTGCCCACACAGCTGCTGCCACCTTCTGAAAAAAGGGGTGGACCTGAGATGTTTTCACAAAGGCCATTTCAACTCAAGCCTCAATATGCTGTTTTTCCAAATGCCCTTTATGTTCTTTTCCTTCACATCTGCCCAGATATTTCCTGCTCTCCCATGTATCTCCTGCTTGTGGATTGTGCTTATTTTTTAACACGCTATGGCACAGTGTTTAGCACAACCTCACACGAAGTGCAATGTGAATTAGGTTTTTCTTTTGTGAGCTTCGTGAGAACTGATCACTACAACATCACTCTCCCCAGGCCCTGATTACACTGTCAGAAAATTATCTGATATTTTATCTATGTTAGGAAGTGGATAGATTGCATGCAAAGAGTTGTGTCTGAGAAACAGCCACAGTCAGATTGAGAGCTTGTAGGTTAAAATCAGGTCCAGTAGAGGGCATCTAGTGGTTGGGGTCTGCTACAGGCCACCTGGTCGGGGGAGCCTGTGAGGAGGCTTTCTCGCTTCAGCTGCAGGAGGTGTCATGCTTGTGGGCTCTTGTCCTGATGGGGGATTTCAACCACCCAGATACCTGCTCGGAGAGCGGCACGGTGAGTGGCAGACAGTACAGGAGATTCCTGGAGTCTGTTGAGGATAACTTCCTGGTCCAGGTGTTAGATGGACCGACCCCCGGTGAAGCCCTACTGGACCTGGTGCTCACCAGCGCAGAGGAGAGCACTGGAGAGGTTAAGATGGGAGGCAGCCTGGGCTGCAGTGATCATGCCCTGGTGGAGTTTGTGATCTTGAAGAATGCAGGCCTGGCAAAAAGCAGAGTCAGGACCCTGTGCTTCAGGAGAGCAAACTTCCAGCTGCTGAAGGAATTGCTGGATGGGATCCCTTGGGAAATTGTCCTTAAGGGCATGGGTACAGAACAGAGCTGGCAGCTCTTTAAGGACACCCTTCTGAGAGCACAACAGCTCTCCATCCCCCAGCAGAAGAAGTTGAGCAGGGGAAGCAGGCGACCAGGATGGCTGAGCAAGGACGTGCAGCTTAAACTGAGGGAAAAAAGGGAAGTGTACAGAAGTGGAAGCAGGGTTGTGTAGCCTGGGAGGAATACAGGGCTGTTGTCCGTGTGTGTAGAGATAGGATTAGGAAAGCCAAGGCACAGATGGAGCTGAACTTGGTAAGGGATGTGAAAGATAACAAGAAGGGGTTCTACAGGTACATATGCAGGAGGAGACAGGCCAAGGAGAGCGTTCCTGCTCTGATGAAAGGTAATGGGGAGCTGGCTTCCTCAGACATAGAAAAAGATGAAGTACTCAATGAGTACCTCAGTCTTCACTGGTGATCAGGCTTCCCATGTCTGCCAGGACCCTGAAGCTCTAGTTGAGGGTGTGGGGAGCAGATTCCATCCCACTGTAACAGTCAACAAGTCCAAGACCTTCTCACGCAATTGAATGTATATAAGTCCATGGGGCTGGATGGTATCCATCCTAGGGTTCTGAAAGAGATGGCTGATGTGGTTACCGAGCCACTCTCCATCATATTTGAAAAATCATGGCTGTCTGGTGAAGTCCCCGGTGACTGGAAAAAGGGAAACATTACTCCTATTTTTAAGAAAGGGAGAAAGGATGACACAGGGAACTACAGGCCAGTGAGCCTCACCTCTGTGCCTGGGAAGATCATGGAGCAGATCCTCCTGGAAGCTATGTTAAGGCACGTACAAGACAGAGGTGATTCAAGACAGCCAGCATGGCTTCACCAAGGGCAGATCGTGCCTGACCAATCTGGTGGCCTTCTATGATGGAGTGACAGCTTCAGTGAACGGGGGAAGGGCAATGGATGTCATCTACCTGGCCTTCTGCAAGGCCTTTGACATGGTCCCTCATCACATCCTTCTCTCTAAATTGGAGAGGTATGGATTTGAAGGATGGACTGCTTGATGGATTAAGAATTGGTTGGCTGGATGCAGCCAGAGGGTTGAAACAGAGGGTTGAATGGAGGGTTCTGTGTCAGGGTGGAGGGCGGTCACAAGCGGTGCCCCTCAGTGGTCAGTCTTGGGATTGGTGCTCTTCAACATCTTCGTCAATGACAGACGATGGCATCGAGTGCACACTCAGCAAGTTTGCAGATGACACCAAGCTGAGCGGTGCAGTCAATACATTGGAGGGAAGGGAAGCCATCCAGGGGGACCTGGACAGGCTGGAGAAGTGGGCCCATGAAAACCTAAGGAGGTTCAACAAGGCCAAGAGCAGGGTGCTGCACTTGGGTCAGGGCAATCCCAGGCAAACTGGGGGAAGATCTCCTTGAGAGCAGCCCTGCAGAGAAGGACTTGGGGGTCCTGGTGGACGAGAAGCTGGACATGAGCCAGCAGTGTGCGCTTGCAGCCTGGAAGGTCAACTATATTCTGGGCTGCATTAAAAAAGGGGTGGCCAGCAGGGAGAGGGAGGTGATTGTCCCCCTCTCCTCAGCTCTTGTGAGGCCCCATCTGCAGTGCTGCATCCAGGCCTGGGGCCCCCAGTACAAGAAAGACACAGAGCTCTTGGAGCGGGCCAGAGGAGGGCCGCTGAGATGATCAGAGGGCTGGAGCACCTCTCCTATGAGGAAAGGCTGAGGGAACTGGGCTTGTTTCGCTTGGAAAAGGCTCCAGGGAGACCTCATTACAGCCTTCCAGTGCTTGAAGGGAGCGTATAAACAGGAGGAGGATGTATGAATGTTTACAAGGGTGGATAGTGACAGGACAAGGGGGAATGGTTTAAAACTAAGGGAAGATTTAGGTTAGATATTAGAAGGAAGTTTTTTCACACAGGGTGGTGACGCCCAGGAAGAGTTTGTATAAATACCTGGGATTGCCCCGACCCGAGCGCAGCACTCTGCATTTGATCTTGCAGGACTGTCAGGGTAGCTGCCCAGACAGCTTTCCACAAAATTGCAGGCCCCCAGTGGCAGGGGAGCCATTCCACACTCCACCATCCCCTGCCACAAAGAGAGGGGCCACTGCTTTCATCCCATCCAGAGCCAAGCAGATTCCCCACTCCAGTGCCAGCCCCCCCAGCTGCCTCCTCTGCTCCAGCAGCTCAAGGCAGCCGTAGAAGGGGAAGAAATTGAATTGCCAGCCAGCACTGCAGCTAGGCCTGCTCCTAGGGAAGGCTCCCCATGCCTCCCAACAGCAACAGGCAGCTGCATCACATGCCCTGGAGGGTCCTCCTGAGACCTTTGTTGGTCAGCCCAAATGCCCAACTCTTCTGCAGCTGAGGAGCCCCAAGCCCTAATAAGTAGCTGAGAGGGGGGGGGGTGGTGCAAAAGGAGAATTGGGATATTTAAGGACCAGAGTCTCAGCCACCTCTTGAAGACTCTGGGCTTGTCTGTGTAGTTCAGACATAGTTCTGAATTCATGATCTCCAGGGAAGCATGGCTTTCTTGTTGATGCAGCATCAGCACGGATGCTTGCAGGGAGCTTGGAGCCTTCCCTGCCTGACTCAGGTTTGAGCAACTTCATTGCACATCCTGTGCTCTTCAAGCTCTCTGAAGGCAGCGCTGAACCAAAGCCACTTTCAGCCTTCTGTGTCAGCCAGACTGGAGAGTATTGCCTGGAGGAGGGCCAGCTGGTTTGTGAGGCTGCAGTGGGCTGGCTTCCTCTTCCACAACCAAGTTCACAGAAGTGGCTGAGCCCAGGCAAGATTTGTCCATGTCTGTCCTTGGTCTGTGGACAAATTTCTGCAACACAGACATTGCTTGACAAAGCTTTTCCTGGAAGGGGAGAACAGGACTAGGCTCGGTCTTGTCTCAGAAAGTGCTTCCCAGCCTGCATGCTGATGCTTTACGCGGATGAGAGCTAGCACTCTGCTTCAGCCACTCAATGAGGGCAGAAGAGAAGGGATGCCCTCAGCACTCTGTTTACATCCAAGCAACTTTCCAGGTCACCCCACGCCAGCATCCTGTGCTTGCTCAGCTCTGAGCTGGGTTCTCCTTTCCATGCCTCAATGCCCGGCCCATCAGCCCAGCCTTCACCTCTTCTGCATTCCCATCTCCCTCAGACTCATCAAGTAAAGCCCGTGCCCTTGGTACCACACCGCTGACACGTGCCTGCCAACACTGAGCTTTGCCTACCTCTTTTTGCCTCTATTTGCTCCTGCTCCAGCTTCAGCCTGGTCAGGTTCTTCCCTGTACTTCCCTGATCCTCAGGGAAGCCCTCCTTAAGGCGCACACAGGCTGAGCTGGTGCCTTCACCCTCTCCAACACTTCCCGCACCAGAGACTCAGCCACCTCTCCAGCACTCCGGGCTCCTCCGTGCTGTTCACACACGGCTCTGAGCGCATTGTCTTCAGGGACACCCGTCCTTCTCTCTGGGTCAGCACTGGCACAGCTGCCCAGGGTGGTGGTGGGGTCAGCGTCCCTGGAGGTGTTCAAGAAACACAGAGACGTGGCACTGAAGGGTACGGTTAGTGGGCATGGTGAGATGGGTTGTTGGTTGGAATAGTTGATCTTCGTGGTCTTTACCACCTTTAATGATTGTAGGATTCTATGACTGGCACTGGTTGGATCACTGGCAGCTTTTCTCTCTGGCTTGTTGCCGGGCTCTGCTCTTCCAACATACCTCATTCTTCCTTCCTGTCATGCCATGAGAGAGGCCCCTGGGATGGCTGCCTCTGAGGGAGATGGTTGGTGGGAAACTCCACATCTTCAGAATATTTGCATCCGAATTCTTGCTCAGAATGAGAAGCTACGAAGGACTGCAAGATGTTGGAAACACTTTCCATGTTTTCTTGGGTGTCTTTGTGAAGGAACGCCTTTGAGGATGCTTTGTTAGTGCTTTCCTCGATTTCCCTTCTCCAGGTTTTCCCACTTGGAAGTTTCATCTGGCATAGGGGAGCTCTCACGGCCTGGCTGTTGGCCCTGGCTCAGGTGCACTGTCTGTGCTGGATTCCAAGCACTTCCCAACTTTCTGCAGCACGCTCGTTACAACCTTCCTAGCCAGCAGTGCAATTTCCTGCTCAGGGTCAGCAGGGGCCATCTTCAAAGGCTCTGCTCTTTTTGCTCTTCCAAACAATCTTTGTCTGATCCTCATGGAAGCCCTCCTTAGGGTGCAGACAGGCTGATCCAGTGCCCTCATCCTCTCCATCACTTCCTGCAGCAGAGACTCAACCACCTCTTGAAGACTCTGGGCTTCTCTATGTTGTTCAGACATAGCTTTGAACTCACGATCTCCAGGGAAGCGTGGCCTTCTTGTTGTGGCAGCTTCAGTATGGATGCTTCCAGGGTGCTTCAAGCCTTCCCTGCTGAAATGAGATTGGAGCAACTCATCGGGCAGCTTCATTGCACGTCCTGTGCTCTTCAAGTCTCTTGGAAGGTCATGCTGAACCAAAGACACTTTCAGCCTTCTGAGTTGGCCAGACTGGAGAGCGTTGGCAGTTCCCACTCTTGCCCTTCTCCCACTGATTCTGCCTGAACACTGCCTGAGTGTTGGGGAGGCTGCTGCAGTGCCCTGGCATCGGAGCAAGGAGTCGGCTTGGCCCTGGCTGGGTGGGAGGCAGCAGCCCCAGTGTTGGGGAGTGGAGAGAGGAGCAGCTCCCATGCCATTGGAGGCCCGCAGATTTTTGGAAGGCCACGTGGGTAGCTACCTCGACAGTCCTTGGGAGCTTTCTGCCCTTTTCTGCCAATGGCCCATGCCAAGTATGTCATTTTATGGAGTTAACAAGGAGTGGGAAGGGAGCTGCAAGATGACATGGAGTTAGTCTGGAGAAAAGGGACTGGAGTGCATGAGTGTGCAAGTGTCTCTCTGTATTCCTAGCTCTGACCCAGAGGACAGAAAGTTGGAGCAGGAGGTAGCGGGCTCCTGGACCTCCCACCTGGGGTCAAATCCCTGTGCAGCCCGGCACCAAGCCTGTCTTCTGCGGGACAAAGCAGGGGAAAAGTTGTAACATGGTGATAAGGAAACAACAGCTATCCCCTCCCAGGTCTAAAAACCCCATAGTACATCACTCAGTGAAGCTGAAACAGAGTAATGAATCAAAAAATGTAAAGACAAACAGTTTTGCCAAAATATATGTATAAATAACCACTGTTCTATTTGGGATTGTGCTTGCTTTGTGAATGACCAACAAACAGTGAATTCTGCTGAATAAAAATGGAGACCTTTGTGTGGATTCTGACTCTACGTGCTCATTGCTGCGCACACTGGGCACAAAGATTAAGGATGAGAAGGGCTGTGGACCTCTCACAGGCTGTGCCTGGTGGAACAGCCACGCTGGAGGAGAAGAGTGGAAAGAACAGGGAGGAGGGAAGAGGGAGGTGAAGGAAAGAGGGAGAGACAAGGAGTGGCAGAAAGCCCCGTGCACTGATGCAGAGCCTCCCGCCTTGCTTGATGCAGCGCGAGAGACCAAGGGTGACGCTGCAGGAAGGAGGGCCAGGGAAGTGGGAAGCACAGCAGCTGCAGACAGGCTCCATGGGTCTTTGGTCTTTTGAAAGTGAAAGCTGTGGGGATAGGTAACAGGTGTGGCCCACCTGATACACCCTTACACAGCTACTGAAGATGATTTTGAGGCAAAAAGAGAGCATTTCTGAGTGGAAATTCCACGTTTCGTGCTGATAGATGTGGATGCCTGTATTTCTTCAGAGAATGACAAAAGCATTGCGCTGGGAAGGGGCTTGTGGAAGTGACCCAGTCCAGGCCCCGGGCTCAAAGCAGGGCCAGCTGGAGCAGCTTGCCCACAAGACGTGCCACAAGAAGGGCCTCCATCAGGCTGAGACCCAACGTAACAGGGCACCGGAACTAGAGAGGGGAGAAATAGCCTGCAGGTTGGTCTTGTTTAGAAGGTGTTGCAGCTGGGCTGTGGCAGGGGCTGGGCCCAGCTCTGGGAAGCCTGGTTTTCACAGGGCATTGAGCACGGTGCTGCTCTTTGTGTTGAGTCCCCTCTTGAGGATCTTGCAGGGAATTGTGCCTCTGCAGAAACCTCTGGGCCAACCTTCAGTTTCACAAGGAGACAAATCAAATTGTTGACAGGAAACAGTGTGGCCTTTCTATTTGCATCCAAGGTTCTTGCTGTGTCTTTCTGTTACTTGCCACAGCATCTGCCTTCATGTTTTTTCTTTCCTAGGAGACTCCATTTACCTCCTGTGAGAAAAATGGAGAAAGAGGTCAAAAGTCAAAAGAAACATAAGCAGCACTACAGCATCCGGTGGCCCTTCTCCAGCTGTGCCCCTTTACAGCAGACAGCTGGTGGTGGTTGTCACCTAAAGGGCAGCTTGGACCTTTCTGTTGGCCCTGTCCCAGCTGGTTCCAGCCAGCTCAACAACAGCCATGCAGTAGAGAGCCGTACTTATAAAGGGAATCAGCATGTCTGTAGGTGACTGTATTTATGGTGGACACAGAAAGAACGGTGAGCTCCAGCACTCCATTCCATCGTGCCTCTCCTGCTCACTGTGTTTACCCATGCCTGCTCCTATGTTACCAGTTCCCATCCAGAAAAGCCTCACCTGGGATGGCTGCTGTTGGGGCTGCTGAAGCAAGGCACAATCCCATCACCTGCAGGAGCCATCCCTGCTGGGATGTTGGTGGGAGGGCTTCAGCTCTGGCACCAGTCTAAAAATCTGAGGTCAGTACTTAACAAAGCTGCAGCTCGCACTGTTGCTCTGCCAGGAGCAGTGGGGCAACTGTTCTTACCTGTGCCCTGCTGGGTATGGTGCTTCCAGCTGGCTTCCCACCGTTTTTCTTCTCCACCCGCCCACCCACTGCTCTCTGCTGGACCTGTCCCTTACACCAGGTCCTTCTCTGGACAGAAAATACCCTGCAGGCACAGGGCACGAACAAAACTGTCAGCAGCAACTCGGGCAAACAGTATCTTTTCTTCTCTGCTAGGAAGTGCAAAGGAAGGGAAACGCTGAGATGCTAAATGACATTTTCAGCCCGTGCCTTTGGCTGGAAAACAGTTTTGACTGAACACTCAGGGAGGCTTCCAGCACTGCTCAAGGCTTCTTTAAAAGCAGTGAGTCTGTGCAAATCCCTCCAACACCAAAGCTTTTTTCTCCATGAGGCAACTCAGTCACAAGAGAGTTACCTAACAGTGTGTCACAGGTAGGTTAAGGAGAACCACATTGCTATCCAGTGCTCTGGCCTATAAACCAAGTTTCCCCCTTTAGTTTAGTCCCTCTGCCATACCTTGCAGTAAGCAGCGCCAAGGGCTGAACATACAGTGCCAGCAAACATGAGGAACATGCATCACATATGCGTCACTTATCTGAGGGACACGCTGACACGGACAAATGAGATGGAAACAAAACATACCTACAAGACACAACTTGAATGTATATTTATTATATATATATATACCTTTGTATAGATTAAACTGGGTGGGATTTTATCATATACATTTTTCTGGTATAATACATGAAAAACTGGAACGGGAACATAGCAAATACAAATCCTTACATTCCTTGAGCAAACTCTTTGCCACACCTAGACCGAAAGACTGCATGCAATGGGGAGACAGAGAAGGGAAACAATTTTTATTTAAAAAAAGAAAGACAATCTAGGTACAACTGCCACCAGGGGAGCAGCACTGCATGGCAAACCTGCATAAATTAAAGGTAAATCCCACTCTGACATCTACTGTGCCTTAAAGTGCAACAGAGCTTGATTGACCGCCCGACAGAATACAGGAAAGATCACCCCTCTCCCCGTTCCAACCTGTCCCTCAAAAACAAAACCAAACAAACAACACAAACAAACCAATAAAACAAATCTAAAGGATATACATTATCCACAGTCATACGGAGACGCCTACATCTACTCAGTAGCACCAAGAATCTGATATGGGTGTAATTAAAATCAATTAAAACTCAGGAGCAATGATTACATCTGTTGTTTTTGCAGACTTTCTGCCCTTTATTAGTGTCTGGAAGGAGGAGGCAGCTCTCCTTGTGCTGGAAGTGAAGGTGACAGTGTCCTGTCCTCTCTCCACCAGCAGCCGAACTGTTTGGCAGTAGGCTAGGAGCACACACACACACAGAGCACAGCGAGAGCAGCAGGAGGTTACGCCAAGGGGACGGGATGGGATGGGAAGCCGAGGCCCGATGTGTGCGCCTGGGTGCCTGTACGTATATGCACACACACGTGCTTGGATGGAGCGGGGCTAATCTACACAGAAGTGAAGGGTTGTGCGAGTCCAACACACGCCATGAGCCTCTTTGGTGAGAGGGTGATGGGAAGAGGAAGGAGGGAGAGACAGGGAGTCAGCACAGTCCCCCTCTCAAGAGCCTCCGGTTGTTGTCTCCCAGGGCTGGGAGCACATGTGCCACAGTCAATCTGTCTCCACATGCCACCTCTCGGCAGGCCTCAGTAGCCAAAGGTCTCCTGGGAAGCGTAGACCATGTAGAGGAAGCCATCCTCATCCTTCTCCTGCTCGTAGATCTCTGAGATGGGAGTAGACACACTCACCATGCTGTGCTGGTTCACCAGCAGGAAGAAAGCCTGGGTGGGATTCAGCTGCAAGCGGCGCCTGTGGGAGCAAGGGCAGGAGGTGTGGGTCAGCCCACTGTGAGAGCGAGTCCTGCCTCCCCCCACAGCACTGCTCCCACGGGGCCAGGCTGGCATCAGGATGTGCTGCTGGTGAGCCACGCTGAGCCGCTGAGCCGCTGGGGGCTCCTGGCCTTCTGAGCTGGGAGGACTCAGCAAAGTCCCTTTCCCCAAGCACTGCTGCAAAGCAGAGGGCCCTCCTCCTCCATCTGAGCTGAAGGATACAGGGAGACTGGAGTCCCCCTCAGGAGTATCCTGAGGGAGAGGTGACGGCCCTTCACCAAATGCCATGTGCCCCTCACACAAACAACTGGCACAACTTGCTGTGCTCTTCCTGTCCTCCATCCCCTCCCTCAGCAGCTGCTTCTGCCTCATCCTCACCCCACCGCTGTGTGTTCACAGCACATCAGTCAGGGCCTCCCTCCTCACCGGATTATTTTGACCAATTCACTCATGTTGACGTGGTCCGGGACAAGGAACTTGGTCTTGTCCAGCACTGGCAGCTGTTTCTCCCCTTTATAGCGTTCAATGATGACCTGGGAAGAGAGCAAAGAGGAGGGTTATCCACAGTTTACAGTGTCCCCACCCCTGGCCTCAAGGTCATACACAGATCAAACTGACACAAATGGAAAAGCTGAGGCCCCACCTTGCTTCTCCTGGCAGAACAGCAAAAACAGGTCACAAGCAGTGACCGGAAGGTTGGCTGCAGAGCCTCTTCAGCAGAGCATCTGTCTGCTTGAACCAGACCACGGACAGCATCCAAGATAAGTGACTAAAGCACCAGTTGCTCCGGCTGAATGTGGAACAGTAGGCCCTAGTGCACCTCCCCTAACACGTGGGAGATCTGTAACAGCAGGAGAGTGTATTTCAACACCACTTCCAGACTTACCAAAACTGAGCTAAGGACCCAACTTCTACTTATATCGTGGAAGGGGCCAGAGGGAGAGAGAAAGGAGCTGGCCCAGCCCGACCAGTCCTGAGCAGACAGCCTCTGCACAGCAAGAGATGTTTTCCTTCCCTTTTGTGCCACTTCAGCATCACTCTGCCTGCTTAGGAAAAGCTGCAGATATTCCCAAACAAAGTTCTTAAGAACAGCTGCAAAGTCACCCAAGGCATTCCTTCAGAAAGGGGAGCTGGGTTTGGCCAGGCCCGTTCCACACGTTAACATCCAGACAGCAACTCCACAGCTGATCAGAGACCCACGGCCACCTCAGCAGTGCCACGAGGGAACGGCCCGGCCTGCCCTCCCCCACCATCAGTAAAGTCCTCACCACACCTCCCTTCTGAAAAGACAAAACGGATTTCTATCCACCTTTCTCGTCTATCATAATTAATGAATGTCCTTCCTGACAGCTACAATTACTGTTCTAGGCCAACCTGGAAACGCGCTGTTTGTTTACTAAGAAAGAAGGCATTGGTAGTAATTAATGATCTTACTTACACAGCTCAGTACATTCCCCTCAGAGTGACGGTTTGACTCCCACGTCTCTGCAGCCCCCAGTTGTTTCCTCCACAGAATGACACCTGTACACTAATCCATCCGCTGCGCTCTCCAAGTTGAACTGAACATTATTTTCCACTCATGGCAATTCCCATAAGCTGTTTTCCCAGCTCCTTCACAAAAGAAAGGGCCGGGAGACCACAAACGCCTTTGGCAGTGGAGGAGCAGAGATCACAGGGGCCAGGAGATGGCTCTGCAGAGCCAAAAGGAAGGTGTGAACTCAGGGAGCACCGCTCCATTCACCTCTCCCAACCATCTGATGATGCACACCGGCTTCTGCCACCAGCAGCAATGCACCTCCTGCTGCCTGGGAGCACACAAAGGCAGTGAGCATCCCCGGGGCCCTGCAGACACCTGTCAGAGGGGTGCTGGAGGAACAGCCAGATCTCTTCCCACTGCAGAAAGCCTCGTGCCCATCCCACGCCCCTTCCTGTTCTCTCTGCAGGAAAGACTGCCCTGGGAAAGAAGGCAGCCCAGGCTGGCACTTTGACCGGCGAGGGGAGCAGTTCTCAGCCAGCCACTGGTGGGCCTTCACCACCGGTAACAGCAGCCCCGCGTCTGAAGCATGCCATGCTGCATGCCCCGTGCAGAGCTGAGGGGGAGCGGTGGGGCCAACGGCCTCCACACCACCTCCACGTGTAGGAGCTCCTCCCTTTGCTGACATAACAGGACGTTGTGGGAGCACAGAGCTCAGCTAGAGGCCGCCCAGCACCACGCGGTACCACAGCCGGGCTGAGCCGCACACAGCCTGCACACACACCAGGCTCTCTCTAACTGTAAACTCATTTAGAGCTGAGCAATGCGGAGATTGAGTATGGGGAAGCACCCAGAGGATGGAGACAGCTATGGGGAACTGAGGAGATGTAAGGAGAAGAGCTGAGCATCACTCCCAGGCTCTGTCTTCATCAAAGCCAAACGAGGCACAGGCGCTGGGATGCTGCAGTACCACCAGCAAGCTGGAACATCTGATGAGTGCCCCACAGCATGGGCCTATCTCACAGCATGGGCCAAGCTTCATCTCAGGCAGCTCCCAGACAAGGGAGAGGTGCAAGGCACTTTGGTAGGAACTCTGCACCTCAGCACCCTCTGAAACTCACACAAGGGAGCCCAGGAGCCCAAGAAACAGGACAACTAGCATATGAAGGGCCTCTGAGCCCCCTAAGGTACTCTCACACCACATCCCCTCTTTCACCGGAGCAGAACATGAAAAAATAGGTACTGCTCCTTCAGCCCCTCTGCCATATGAGGCCTTGCTGAAAGAACAATTTTCTGCACCTCTTACCAACCTGCTCACTTCCCTTCTCCTCTGCAGGAGGGAGGGCAAACTCCATCAGAGCCATCCTGCTCTGCTTATTTGAGTCTCACTTTCACAGATGAATACTTTGGCTACAGGGAGATGAAGAGACTGGAGGGGCTGGGCACTCACAACTGCCACCTGCAGGGATGCAGCTCTGCCCACTGGGAAATACAGAGGCAACACCTGGAGCTTCAGATTTTAACAGCAGGTAGCAGCAGGGTGACAGTGACACGGCAGCTGCTCACAGGCTGTGCTCTGCTGTACAGAGGGCCCTGTGCAGCTGCACTGAGGCTCACTTCTCACCTCTAAGAGGAACAGAGGCATGCATTACCAGCCAGCTCCATCCCACAAACAAACGCCTCTCAATTAACCCAAGAATGGGCTGAGGAGGACGTCCCGGCTGCTAAAGCAACAGCTGCCTTGTGCCTCGAGCAGACACAGGGTCTGTCATGTAGAACAGCTCCAGGAGTTTCTATTTCCAGAACACGAGCTGCTATTTGGGTAACCCGGTTAAGGGAACAGGTGGCCAGTGGACACGAAGTTCTTGTCTAGCTAAGGAGGGAAATGTATGATCAAATGCTAATATTACATCCCTGAGGCCTTGGGCTTGGATACAAAAGCCCCTTCTGGGTCCTCTTCCAAACTGCTGCCTCAGATGGGGGGTTCCTCCGTGGGGGCACCCACCAGTGTGAGGGAACCCTCTGCGAGCCGGGCACAGGTGGGAGGGCCGATGGCAGAGCCTGGGGAGACTGGGCCCACGGGCAGCACTTGCAGACACAAGCCCTGCTGTGGGGCCAAAGCTGAAGGGGTGGAAGGGTTTTGTTAGGGAGTGGGACCAGACGTGACAGCCTGACAGAAGCAAGGCAGCTGCAGCTCCACATCTCCTGGTCTGACCGCCAGCGAGACTCAGAGGCACACACACAAATGTGTGTTCAGAACACACAACACAAAGGACGTACCTATCTGCACGGCCACTCACACAGATCAGCACTCACATGGACATCACCAACAGCCTCCCCTGTCCTCCCAGCAGGGTGGAGGTCCTTCAGTAGGAACATACACAGTAACGTGCAGTCCCAGAGGGGCTCATCTTGCTGCCTGCCTGCCCTGGACAGTCCCTGGAGCAGCCCTGGCAGGAGCCCAGAGCAGGCCATCCCTTTCTCTGAGGATGCAGTTTAGGTTTCCATCCACCACTATCCTGAGGCAAGGTATTCCTTTGGGTCCCCTGCCTGATGTCTCTCTGTGCTCCTCCATGGGTGTGAAGATGTGTTTTTTTACCACATAACCTTACAGATATTTCTTTGCATGGACCAAACAGACACTAAGCCTTTGCTAATGCACCCTATGCAGCAATACTGCCTTTGAGTCACCAGGTCTCACTTAGCTGAGAATTAAAGGGCTCTGAGGAATGGTCAGCTCCCACCGCAGGTCAGGTCAAACAGCATCGATCCTCTGTGATTCTTCAAGGCTCACAAGAGCTGGCTTTAAGCCCTCAAAGGGCCCAGCCTCAACGGGCTCCAGAAAGAGACTGCTGGAGCCGACAGCCTGGGCAGCACAAGCTTGGTCTGTCCTCTAGTGGGCAGGAGAAGATTTCTGAAGTCCCTGCTGCAGGCTGCGCCCGGAGCTCCCAGCAAGGAGGCACGAAGCTGAGGCTGCAGCCCTGAAGCACGGCCTGCCGACACTCCTGCCAGCAGGAAGGTGTGACTGCAGCCATCTCCCCCATCAGCCCGGTGCTGCGGGGCACACGCTGCCATGCACAGGCAGCCCTCTGACGCAGGTGGAGTGATTTTAACAGATCATCATGAGAAGAGCAAGAATCAGCACTTACCGGGATCTTGTTTGGATGCTGCTCTCGGATCTGCTGTACTTCTTTACAACGATCCGCTGGGAGGAAAAAAGTAAAGCAGGGAAGTTAGAAGTAGCTGGCTGTGCCCTGTGAGCCACAAACGGACAGCAGGGACGTGGCAAAAGAAACCCAAATGCTTCCTTAGACCATTCCCACATGCTTGCAGCAGGCACTGTCAGATCTCAGCTGCAGCGAGTAGCCCTTTAGAGTTTCCCACCACCCCAATCAGCCCCCAGAGCAGCTAAGTGCCACCTGCCCAGTAAAACACGTGGAAATGGAGCGACTCCCACGAGATATAAGGATTATAAAGCCATATTCCTGAATCCACATGAGCAAGTGCAGCTCACACCCATCAGAGCTGGACAGCAGCAGGTTTAGGGGCTCAGCTCTGATTGGGCTCCTCGTGCCACCCGGCTGCTCCTCCCTGCTGGCTGGGGAGCCTCCAACCAGGGCCGGGTTCTGCCCATTTCCTCTGCCTGCGCTACCTGGCAGAGTGCCTCTGTCCTAAAGAGACGTGCCTTGCCAAGAAGAAACCCTGCACTATCATAGATCTGCAGCTACAAGAGCTCTCAGCCTGAGAGAATGCATCTCTAGACCTGTTGTGGAAACGGATAAAAATTAAGCAAGGAGAGTGACTTTTTCTGCAACCATTCTCAGACATTCTAACCCATTTTCCTGCAGAGCTCATACCCTGCGACACAGTGCTCATCCCTCCGTGCACATCCCTCCGTGTTTCTCTCCTGCAAGAAGCAGGCAGTGCTCGCCCACAGTCTCCATCCTGCCTGGGAGGTGGGTGTGGGTCCTCAGGAAGGCACCCACCATGCCACGCAGCAACGGCTGTAACACCGCCTTTCATTTAACCTGTATGTGGTCTAATTAAGTAAAATTAAGTAAATTAAGCAGTGCTCCCGACTCTGGCAGGGACTGAAGCAGGAGAGGATGGAGCCATTGTATGGAGGGGCTGAGCAATGATGAATGAGCTGCCTCCACCCATAGGGAAAGCCCCATCCCAGCTCCCGGTGTGGGCCCCAGGAAGCTGGGCTGCCCCCACACCACTATGGGAGAGCTCAGCACAGCAGTAAGGCAAAACCCACACCTTTTATTGGCTACTCCCAAAATACTCCCTGCTGTGGCCCACTGAAAGACAGGAGTTATTTCTGTAGCTGTGCACATGACAGGAAAACTGCCTGTCTCTCCTCCGACTGCAGTTTCAGCTGTTGGGTACCATCAGCAATGCTGCAAACCATACAAAACACAGGAATCTCCACAGTTTTCTTGAGGCAGGTCCTTCCCAAGCTGTTCTCCCAAAGATTTGGGCGTACAGCATCTCCCACAGCAATATGGGATGAGGTCATTATGCCAGCTAAGGAGAACAGTGAAAAAGATGTTATGGCTTTCCAAGCGCTGACCTCTACCAGCAGTGCCCATGGGACACGGCTCTGCCCTGCACACACTGCACAGACACAGGTGAGAGGACAGCACAGCCCCGCTGAGCACAGACACAGGTGGGGAACACAAGGAGAACACATGGCAAATCCTGCGAGAGTCTGGTTGTGTAAGGGGTGGCATTTGGGGGGGTCAGGCACTGGTGCTGCCCCAAGGCAGCGGCCAGACAGCAGGCCCGGCCCTGCTGGCTGTGACCAACAGCACTTGCAGTAAGAACACACCAGCTGCACACAAGGCCAAGGTCAGCAGCTCCCGACCCGAGCCAGAGCTGCATGTGGAGGGCAGAGCAAAGCATGGACTCATCCCCAGCCTGGCCTCTGGCAGCGGCCCGCACAGCTCAGTGCACATGAAGAGGGCACGTGCAGGTGTCCTTGCCCCCAGCAGCCGCGGGGCTCTTGCTGCACGCCCTGCAGCCCGTGCAGGGCTGATGTCTGTGGTCAGCCCCGGGACAGAGCGCTGTTACTGTGGTCCTCTCTCCCAGAGATCTCCGGCATGGAGAACTGGGTGGTGTGAAATCAGGATGCATCTGGGATGAGCTGGCGATGGCTGAAGGGGTGGGCACATCGCACAGCTCATTTCAGATGAAGGTCAATAAACATTTACGTAACGTGCCCTGAGCACTCCACCTACCAGGAAATCCACCCGTGTTTACGTGCAGGGCTCACACAACAGCTGACCTGCCTGTCCCTGCCCTGTGCTGCAGAGCTCGTTCCTGGCCAGGGCACTGCAGGAGCAGCAGCAGCCTCCCATGTCCGGAGAGCAGGACAAGGCCCGGAGGCCAGCGCTGCCCTGGGAGCACACGTGGGACAGCAGTGTCACACAGCTGGAAGTGTTCACTCAAGTCAGGACAGCTGATCTCTGGTCACACAGCATGGTGTCCCCCTGCTCCAGGTCAGGCAGGTGTATATCAGACCCCCACCGCTCAGACAGCACTACTTCTGCTGGCACCTGCAGGACATCCATAGCACTAGTGGGCATCCCAGTGTGCCCAGCAAAACATGGAGACTCAGAAAAGCACAAAATCACATCACCAAGCAGTGAGACACAGCCAGGCAAGTGGAGCTGGGCCTGGGCAGGGGGATGGAGCTTCATGAATGGAATGGTGTTGGGCTTCAGCCCCTCAGTCTCCATTCATCCTGTCTAACTGAGGTGCCTGTGTAAGAACTTGGTTGGTTGGAAATGCAGCCTCACTCACTCAGGGTAAAGTGACACCTCCAAGAGGCAATTAAGATTATCTGCCTTCAGTCATTCTTAAGTTTTTTTGGGGTTGCTAGGGGGTGGTTCTGGGTGACTAAGTACCCAGATAACTTAACCAAGTGCCTGAAAGTTAGATGGGTTGAATCTAGGCAATAGCGTAGATCTCCAGCTGTAAAGGCTATTGCTATGGCTGCGTATGCCGTCATAACAAACCAGCTGCTGTGATGAAAATGCCTGACTACCATTTGGGAAGTAAAGCCTTGCATGGCAGCTGTAAACTGCTACTTAGGTAGTGTAGCCCAGGGGAGAGGGATGCACCTGAAGCTGGCAGTCCGCAGCTGGGGCAGCTGTACTCTTCACCGGGTGGATGGCCAGGTCCAGAGAATGGTGGTGAACGGAGCTCCAGTCATTAGCGGCGTTCCCCAGGGGGTGGTACTGGGGTCAGCCCTGTTTAATGGCTTTACTGATGAGCCAGACAAGGGGACTGAGTGCTGAGGGAATGTGACCGTTCAGTCTGGAGAAGAGGAGGCTCAAGGGGAGATCTCACCATCCTCTATAGCCCCCTGCAAGGAGGCAGGGGCTCAGCCTCTGCTCCCAGCTGACTGGTGACAGGATCTGAGGGAACGGCCCTAAGCTGCGTCAGGGGAGGTTCAGGTTGGACGTGAGGAAAAATTTCTTTTCTGGAAGAGCGATGCTGCAGTGGCTCAGGGTGCTGGGGTGGCAGCAGAGGAACCATCCCTGGAGGTGGGTAAGAAACACGGAGATGTGGCACCGAGGGACATGGCCAGCGGGCGTGGTGGGATGGGCTGGCAGTTGGACTTGATGATCCCAGCTTAAGGTTTTTACCAACCTTAATGATTCTATGATTCTGTACCCAGGAAGCATCAGCCCGGATGCTCCAGAAAGGATGGATGTGGTACAATCAGGAGGGAAAGACATCACCAACTCGTTAAATCCAACCAGATGTTTTCACATCAGCTGAAGGTAAACAAGCAAAGGCTGTTGTTTCTCACTAAGTTTTGGGGCACCCCTGCTACAAAAAGGCATAAGGGAGCCAACAGCTCTGCTTCCAGGGAACGGGGCTGTGTGAAAGGCACAAGAAGCTGAGAAGGAGAAAGCAGATGTTGAGAGCTTTCCCCTCGACATTAAGAAAAATATTTTCCACGTGGTGCTTGGGCTGCTTACACTGCGTTCACGTTAAGTGTTCCAGATAAAGGACTGGTTTGGGCTCACTGTTTCATCACAGTTTCACCAGTCCTGGAAAAAGAACAACCAGTTCCTGTGTGACGAGCAGGCTGTCCCTGCCAGGGCTTCCCTCTGCCTTCTGTTTGACCTTTTCTTCCATCCTCACCACTCGACAATTACAAATCTCTCAGACAGCAGGAACGCACTCCGATTTCTCGGAACTGCTCAGGACACTTCAAATTGCTCAAGCAAACAAGTGGCACGTTCGACAGAACTACATCTGAATGCAGAACACACACGTGCACGTCCAAAGAGACGGCGGGGGCCGGGCACTGGAGCACAGGGGAGCAGGGAGCCGTGCAGGCACGAGAGCCAGGCAGGAGCTCCCTCCTTTTTCCTCGCAGCCTGTTCCCAAACCGCCTTCTGAAGACAAGAGGCATCAGGCAGCTCCACAAGCACAGCACACGCAGCAGGCGACACAAACAGACGCGTGGGACTCTGCTGTGTGAGTGCCAGGGCTGCTGGTCCCACCTTCAGCAGCACCTCCGCCCTGCGGTTCAGTGGACACTTCGTGTTTTTTGTAGCAAAGACAATGTTAAATAATCAACAAAACACATGCAGGCTGTATTTTGTATTATTGCTGGCTACTGGTCAGGAGCTTTTGTTTAAAAACAAATAAAGATCAGCATTTGTGGTCTGTATACCTCCCTGGCATTTGTCCTCAGCATTTATCCACCTCTTCTTCTAACTGCATTTTCGTCAGTGCTGTTAATCAGCCCCACACCAAGTCATGTCACACAATGCCCTTGGCAGGTAACGCAAGCAGATAGAGACAGCCAGGCACTGAAGAGCAGCAGCAAACCTCACCTCGGGGCTCTCAGCTCTTGCAGCACCACTGCATGAACCCTCATAGCACAGTGTGCAGACGAGCCAACCCAGCGAGCAGCCCCAGCTCCAGGCCAGCTGACCATGGAGCGTAACAGTTACGACAGGCACAGGATGGCACATGGGACAGTTTGTCCACTGCTGGTCTTTCCACTGGTTTAAGCATGGCCTGCTCACACAGAATCACTGAATGGTTTGGGTTGGAAGGGACCTCAGAGATCATCCAGTTCCAGCCCCCTTGCCATGGGCAGGGCTGCCAACCGCTCGATCAGGTTGCCCAGGGCCCCATCCGTGGCCACGGACACCTCCAGGAACAGGGCATCCCCAGCTCTGGGCAGCAGTGCCAGGGCTGCACCGCCCTCTCAGTGAAAAACTTCCCCTGACATCTAATCTGAATCTTCCCTCTAGTTTAAAACTGTTCCCCCTTGTCCTAACACCAACTACCCGTGTAAAAAGTTGATTTTCCTCCTGTTTATAGTCTCCCTTTAAATACTACAAGGCTACGATGAGGTCTCCCGACAACCTTCCCTCCTCCAGGCGGAACACTCCCAGCTCCCTCAGCCTGTCTCCATAGCAGAGGTGCTTCAGCCCTCTGAGCACCTTTGTGTCCTCCTCTGGACCCACTGCAGCAGCTCCATGTCCTTCCTGTGCCAGCAGCCCCAGGGCTGGATGCAGTACAAGGTGGGGTCTCACAGGGGCAGAGCAGAGGGGGACAATCCCCTTTCTCACCCCACTGCCACCTGGTGAAGGCCACTCTTCAGTTCTGTGCGCTGCTCTCACCGACTGCTGCCTCTTCTGGATGAGAATTATTCTGCCAGAACTGAAGGCAAACTCCCAGAAAACTGCACCTGGGATGGGAGCATTCAGCCCAAAGATGCACTCCTCACAGGAGGCACCGCAGGGTCAGCAGGCGGCCGCGCATGGGCTGCAGCCAGGACACCCCATTCCTCTGACACAGACCACAGCTTCATTCTGGGAACTGTTCTGGACTCCTACCACGGACCTGACTAAGCAGAACGCAGCTCCCTCAGCATCCACAGGCAGGTTTGCACATGGCAGCTGAGGGGCTCTGTCAGACCTCATCCCCAAACCAAAGACACTGCCACAGACACAGCAGGGAGCACAACCCCAGCAGGGCCCCCCCAGCTGCGTGCATCAGGCACCGGGGGGTGCCCTGTGCCCAGCTCTGGACTCTAGTCCTCAACAACAACTCACAGAAATCCAGAAAACATATTTAGAATAGACCAAGACAAAGCAGATGAGCAAGCAGAAGAAACTCGATGAAAAAACAAATCTCAATGCTACAAGAAGGGGGAAAATGGGCACAAAGAACAGCAGAGCCTCAGCAAGGGGCAGCGGGCCAAGGCCTCACCAAGCCACGTGCCGTGACACCGGAGCCTGGGCGGCTCTGGTAAACAGCCACACTCTGACTCTGCCTTTTCTGTTCTTTTGGAGCTGTTCCACTTCTCTACAGTTTTGCGGCCTTACAAACAGAGCCGTTCTGAGGGTGCAGTGTCACTGGAAATATTTTCCATCGGCCCTCTCCAACGGCACTGTAAACAATCGCTTCCTGCTCCCGTTGTGCAATGAGCTGAAGACGAAAACAAGCGGTGTTTACTTTCTCCAGCGGAGCAATCCCAGCCCTGACCCAAAGCGGCCGTGCGGGCGCCGGGCCTCCTCCTCCTCCTCCTCCCCTCCTCCCGCTGAGCTCTGCAGATCAGCTGGGAGCCAAAGGGCAGAGGATGGCGCAGACACCCGCGGCACTCACAGCACCCAACTCCCTTTCCCCCCTGAGCTATTTTAATCCTGCTCTCCTTCAGTCACTCCGAGCCTCGGGTTTTGTTTTCCTCCGGTCTGAGCAATGTGCAAAGGCAAAGCAGACTCCTCCCGCCCGTGATGAGCCGATTCCCACCAGCTCAGCAGCAGGCAGTTACTAAGGGTGTCATTTAGGATTCTGTTGCTTTTAATAAAAAGCTTCGGAGAAGCGCTGTGGGGCCGCTGGGCTCAGCCGCTGCCCGGCTGGTAAAGGTCAGGAGAGGCAGCAGCTGCTGCTTCGGAACCCCCACAGCCGGGCCTGGCACAACGCGGTGCCCCGTACGGTAACCGCCCCGTCATCGGAGATTTCCCACCGCCTACATTCAGCAAAACGCCGCTTTCCATGCGAGCACGGAACCCGCCGGGCTTCGGCAGCAGCGGGAGCGGAGCACGGGGTGCTCAGCACAGTGACCGCAATCCGGGCGGGGGCACCGGGGCGGTTTGCGAAGGGCGACCGCCCTCCCGCAGCCGAAGGGACCGCGGTGTGAGGGGACTCTGCCCGCCGCCCCGCCCCGCCCGGCTCCCCGCGCCCGGCACACACCGGGGCGAAGCGGTCGCGCGGCCCCGGGCAGTGCAACAATGGGAAACGAGGGGGGGAGCGCCGCGCTGAGGGACTGCGCTGCGCTCTGCGGGTGCGCTCAGCGCCGCTTTTGGGCGCTGCGAGAGGAGGAGAAGGAGCCCGAGGGTCGCCCGGCACAGCCCGGCCGGAGGGGCACCGCCCGCCCCGCAGCACCGCGCGGCCCCAGCCTCGCCTCGCCTCCTGAGCGCTGCGCCGAGAGGTTCCGAGGGCATCGCCCCCCTCCCTACCCGTCCCGCCGCCCGCTCACCGAAGGTGCGGCGCTGCTTGAAGGGCCGGTCCGAGGGCATGGCGGCGGCCGGGCCGGAGCGCAGGTGCCGGCGGCGGCTCCGTGTGGCGCGGCTGCGCGGGGCTGCGGCGGAGCGGGCGGTGACGTCACCGCGGCACACGGGGCGGGCGGAGGGCCGTGACGTGTCCCGTGGAGGAGCGGCGCCGCCTCTCCCGCTCCGGTCTGATTACCTCAGAGTAATTAATATCGTTTTCAAACGCAGCCTTTCAGCATGCGCTTCCACGCCAACAGCTGCTTTCTCCTTAACTAGCGCATTGCTGCTGCACTGAGCGGTGCTCCGTGCCCACCAGAGCCGCCCCCCCAGCTCACGCTGCCCAGGGCCCATCCGCGGCCTCGGGCACCTGCAGGGATGGGGCACCCGCAGCTCCGGGCAGCTGTGCCGGGGCCGCACCGCCTCTGGGTGAAGAATTCCTTCCTCTCATGCGACCTGAATCTCCCCTCTTCTAGTTAAAGCCACCTCCCCATCCCACCACTCTCTGCCCATGTATGAAGTCCCCATCCCTCTGCTTATTGCCCCTCACACCCCGAAGCAGCCCATCCTGCTGTCTCACCCCGCTGCACACACAGCCACATCTGCACTGCATACTTTGAAGATCAAATCACGCCTACAAATAGAGCAGGCTATTTCTAGAGCTGTGAATGAATCAAACCCAGCAGTAAATGGTGACAGTGTTTTGCAGAGAGCCACACTTAATGTCCCCATGAACACATGCTGCAACGAAAGCTGTGTTCCGAAACAATGCCCCATGGTGTACAAAGCTGGTGGAAACATAGGCAGACACTGAGTACATCCCTGCTTCAAAGAGGCATAAAGGCTTCCACGCATCTTTAAAAAATGCCGATTATCAAAAGGGTCCTTTTCATCAAAAAATGCAGAAGTGAAAGTTGCAGTACTGACTGAGATAAGGCAAGTGGCCTGACATTACAGACTGCAGGCTCACATGAAGAGTTTGTTACTGTTGTTAACCTGTTAAGTACTAACCCATTTTTGATGAGGAACAGATGGACAGTCCTACCCGCTGGTATCAAACCAGCAGCAGCAAGCTGTCCTGTAGCAACCCAGGATCAACAGCCAGCTTTATACATGCTAGCATTCCTGCAGGGTGAGCACCACTAGTAATAAGCACCCTGCACGCTTGTGACACCATGGAGCCTCCCTGAAGAATGCTGTTGTGCTGCTGAAGAAGTATATTTCCATCAACACAGACTGTGATGGTGCTCGGACTTCTGCAGTGATGGTGCAGTCACAGCTCAGTGCCCCGCAGCCCCCGCACACCGCAGCTCTGTGTACAGCCTGCACTGGTCAGGGCACTCTCTGCTTGCTAACAAACAGCCAGCTTGGCCTGCTGTAGGGCTTGCCTTCATTCCCTACAGACATAGCTATAGCAAAAGCTTTAAGACAAGGTAAACAGATGTCCTGTATGTGAAAGGAGTGCTGCTCAGTCACAGCTCAGCCATCTCAGGCAGACAAACAGCTGCTGCCCATAGCAGCTGAAAGACCTGTCTGAAGATCCACAGATGTTTCCACAAGTCTGTCTTTTGCAATCTTTTAAACGTTATCACCTCCATTCCTTTGCCACAGCCTTATCTCAGTTGGCCAAAGAGGCCTTGGGGCTCAAGTGCTGCTGCTTGCAGCCCAGAGCCATACCTCAAACCCCTTCCATCAGCTTGTTAATGCACCAGGGTTTGTTTGCTCTGTCTTCGCAGCAGGTGCCTTCCTTCAGAGAGGGATTCGTTTCTCAAAGTTAGGCCGTTCTCCAATTGTAACACAAAGCAGCTCAAAGCCACAGAGCACAAGTGTTTTTCAAGCCCATCTCTGAGTCACTGTTCTCTGCTTTCAGGCTAGGAAAAAGAGCTTAGAACCATAATGTTTATTCTTCTGTCTTCTTCAATTTGCAGTTGTCAGTAATTTTGCCTGAATGTCAGTGATTCACACGAATGACTAGGCCCAGGCTTAGCAAACAGGGCAAGCAGCAAAACGTCACCCAGTCTCTTTCCTGGACTTCACTTTTCTAAAGCCACCTCAGTGAAGGCCTCCCCTGACACCTACGCAGAGCAATTCCTTCCTGTCAGACCTTTGTGACTCTTCTGATGCTCCTGTCCCAAGAAGCTTTTTCTCCATAATACTAATTTTATGCATATACATACATATCTACACATATGTAGATGTATACACAATACTTCAAGAGAGTATTGTTCTTCACCTTGATCCACCCTACTTAAAAAAAAAAAAACAGCTTTGATTCAGCTAGTGCTATTGCCAATTTTACACAACATAAACAAGGCCCTGCCCTCACCAGCTGCATGTGACACTCCAAAATCAGCTTCAAGACCCTTTTATTCAAGTCAGATTGGTAACAGCACTTTGAAATACACACACACACAATCATCAATTTCACTGGAAGCTTATGGTCTCATTTATGGCCTCGACGCAATGCAGAAAGCACGCGTTATCTTTGTTGTTCGGTCGGCTTACTGCCTACAGGCTCTTTGAGGAAAACAAACATCACTCTGTCCTAAAAGCAGATAGGGTACAGAACCATGAGCAGGATAGTTACTCTTAAGGAAGAGTCAAATAGAATGCTGGGCACCAGAAATCCTTCAGCACAAGAGTAACAGTACCACCTCCAGGGAAAGAGAAAACACACCAGCAGGCCACAGCCTGCAGGGAAACATTTCTCTGGCCACAAACAATAAAAACTAAAGGAGACAACCGAAGACACATTTTCCTTCTGCCTTGCTTCATTATTCAGATATTATCCAGAGCTTCCAGCTTGCTGGAAATAATTTTCTGGAGACAATATTTAATTAAATTGTAACAGATGGCATGTTTCATATAAGCTGCTGTGTATCAAGTCAAGATTAAATAATAAAAGTCAGAGTATGCGTGCTGTGTGAGTTATCTGTCAGATTTCTGGGCTAGGAGATGGATGTTTACATTAATCACTTCTTGGCACAAAACCTGACTGCAGGGAGGCACCAACTCAGCGTGGTCAGACATCTCCTGATGGGAGAAACAGTTCACAAACTGAGCAACAGCCAGCACTGAGTCACAGCGATGGCAGCGAGGTGCTCGAAGTATGAACAAGGACCTCAAATACCAACGAGTGCGCACAGCCAGGTGCTGCAGGACTGACCACTGATGTAACTTCAAGTCAGAATTTCAGTTCTCTTCCAAAAACATTTCTGGCTTTTATGGTCATAAACACTATCTAAAAAAATAGAAGTGGTCTGTAAGTTAACGCCCAAGTCTAAAAACACGTGGCAGGTTACCTTGGCTGCTTGAGTCACCACATGCACACCACATCACCTTCTGCTCTGAAATCCAGAAAAGCGTCCAAACCAACACCAACACTTTTACTAACAGACTCCAAAACTTTACTGCAGCCAATAGCTGAGAGTACCCCACAACCTGCTGAGATCAGGTTCTAATTCCGTTCCCAGGTGTAGAACTGGGCACTGCCCCATGTTCCCAGCACTGCCTGTGGTTTCCAGAAGGCAGGTCTGAACATAGGCTGTGCACTTCTGCTACCACAGATGCGTCAGGCAGGAGCAATACCTCACCAGCACAAGCAGCAGCACCCCCTAATAAGACTGCAGTCACTCAATTAAGGGAAATCCTCATGCTGATAAAACTGCCATCACAACTTCTAGCCGAGGTCAGAGGGGTGAAAAGGAGGGAGCCCAGCAGGCAGGACAGAACAGCTCACTGCAGAGCCCTCCCATCCCATGGGACAAAGCAGCATGGGGAAGGAACAGGGCTCTCCAAGCACTGCTCCCTGCTGATGCCACTCCCAGTACTGAGCTAGCTGAGCACACAAAGGAAATGCAGCACAAGACAATATGCATCACTTTTTAATGCGGGCTGTGGCGTTCTGCAGAGCGCTGGGACATCTCAGTACAAGGCAGAGCTGTGTCTGCACAGACACTGGTGACACAAACACTGGGCACAAGTTCTTGAACTCTGCATGCAGTTACAAGACTTTTTCAAGGCTACAAACGTCCCCTTTATTACTTCGGAGGAACCAGATAACATTTTTATCTTTCATAACATGAACAAAAAAACGACGAGAGCAAAGCATCAGATGAAAGCAGCTCCTGAACTGTGACAGCTGAGAGCTCCAACAGAGCCTCGGTGTCTGCACTCAGTCACAGCACCTCTCCCTGCTGCCCGAGACAACAAAGAGACGTGATGGAAAAACACTCCAACGTCTGAGGCAATTATAAGCATGCAGTACGTGCATTTTAAGTGAAGCACTGTTCAGAGAAAGCAACAGGTGGGCAAAACACCCTGCAAACGTTCTACTTTTTGAAGAAAAAAACCAATCATGACAATAATTAAACTCCTTACAAGACAAGGAAAGACAAAAGCCATCACTGATGACACTTCTTAAATTTAATATGACCAGACTTTTTCCAAGTAACTTATAAAATAAGAGAGAACAACAGGACAGGAAGGTTTCATATTTACAGTCATTCAGAAGTAATAGTGTAAGAGCTTAGCCCAAATAGTGGTGACAGGACCATGGAAATGTACAGAGAATCATCTTTTAGAACATTATTAGGATTTTTTATGTTATCTTGCCAGCTACTGAAAGAACCTGTTGCATTTTTATTTTACTTTTTTTGCTGCCAAGGTCACCAGATTCTAATTCACCATCTCCTCAGAATGATGAGCGATACCAAAAGAAGCCACTATTTCTGCATGTAAAAAACATACAGACAACAGGAACACCTGCTTCTGTTCCTCCAGAACATCACAGACGTGGCACAGCAGAGTTAACACTACAGCTCTACTCTCAGCATTAAATTAAAAAGAAGTTGGGCAAAGGGAAAAAAGCAGATCAAGGCAGGATAATCATTCGGTTGGATTCTGGATGACAATCAAGAAGTAGTCTTTATCTGGAAGGGAAAAGAAAAAAACCAAGTTATTTTTTCACTGCTGACATTTATTCACAAAGAAAAGCATTCCTGCTGCTAAATACAGGAACTTTCAGCCTTTTTTCTTTTTCTATCTCACTGATATGCTGTAGGAACTGTACAGTCCTGACATTCATCCCCAGTGATCAAAACAGGTTTGACATGTTGGATCACTTATCTGAGTCTCATAGTGCAAAAGCTCGCATGCTCAAGAGCCAAATTTAACACCACTTGTGCCTAATAAATGAGAATAACTGACACATGCAAGGATTTAACCAAACTAGGCAGTGCAAGACAGCAGTTTCCCATATCTCACAGGCAGGCTGCTGGACTGAAGGGGCTCCAGTTGTATTTGTTCTGGAGCAATGGTTATTTCTCTTTCCATCTCTTTCCATATGGAAATGAGAGGATGAACCAGCATAAACCCCAGAGCCTCTCTGCCGCAAGCACTGCCTGACCAGCTCCTGCAGAGCTGCCTGCTGGAGCACCAGCCTCCTTCTTTGCCTCCCCACCAGCAGAATGCCACCACAGAGCAGATGGGGTACAAAGGAACAAAGCTGAGTTCTTGCACCATTAATGCAACTCATCTCACGGCTTCCTCTGTTTCATAGTTTGATGAAATACTGAGGGGTATCTCCAGAAGAGAAGGCTGCTGCCACGTTCTGTGACTCATCAGTACAGCTACAACATGTTAAAATCCTTTCCTCTGAGCCAGAAGTGGAATGAGTACTCGCAGGTACTGAGTGAGCCAGCTAGGACAGAAGCCCTCCTGCACTTCGTGTATGAAGAGGGAAGGCCCTGTGGGAGCTGTGACAGCAGGCAGCTGTCATGGCCACAGGGATCAAGAAGTGGTTGAGTTCAAAATTTTTGGTGTAAGGAGGAAAAAAAGAACAGAATTGTCACCATAGACTTTTAAAGAGAGCAAACTTTAAGCTTCGCAGGGAGCAAATTAGCAGTGTCCCCTAGAATTCTGCTCTCCAACAGGCCAAAAGAGGAGATTCTTCCATAATATTTAGCACTGGTGTGGCCTCACCTTGAAAGCTGTGTGCAGCTTTGGGCTCCACAACATAAAAGGGACATTTAAGGTCCTTGGAAGCATCCTGAGGAGGACACAGAGCAGGCAGCAGGACTGGGAGATGTGTGCTGTGAGAAGAGCCTGAGGGCACCAGGGTTGCCTGGTCTGAAGAACAGCCGCCGAGAGGCGGCCTCACCGCGCCCTGCAGCCCCTGAGGAGGGCAGCAGAGGGAGCTGTGGGATCTGTCCTGGGAACCGAGGACAGGATGTGCAGTGTGTCCAACGCTGTGCCAGGGGAGGGTCAGACTAGATATTAAGAAAGCTGTCTTTGCCATGAGGGTGGTGAAACACTGGAGCAGACTTCCTAGCAAGGCGGTTGATGCCCCAAGCCTGTCTCTTAAACGCTGACATTTGGACAGCACCCTTAATAGTGCAGTTTAATTCTTGGTTACTCCCTCAAGCGGTCAGGCAGCTGGACTTGAAGAACTTCACAGGTGCCTTCCAATTGAACTACCCCATTTCAGACACATTAGACTGGTTTATCAGTTCAACACTCAGCTGGGTGAAACTGCTCTCAAAACATATTTCTGTCTGACTTTCTGGGTTTCATACTGAAAAACACAAAGCATGAGAGGCTGCAACACGCTGTCAAATGCTAATTAACCATTTCCACTCCGATGAAAATGAAACGAGGAAAGTGATTTCACACATCACAGCATGAAAAAGCAAATTCAATGATAAAAGTTTCCAACTGAAGAAAGCAACAAAGGACAAAGTCTTTGGAAAAGAACAGAGTAGGTAACACCAATAAAAGCAGCACGCGGAACTCATTTCTCAGGCTCACAGCACCTCTGCTGCCAACAAGGGACTTTGACAGACCTCACGAGAGAAGTGCCTGCTGGGTTCGGGCGCTGTCACGGTTTTGTGATTTTGGTTTTTCAGTATTCCACATCATAACATCATGTAGTGCATTGGGAGTTAAAG